>JALIZH010005939.1:20000-243296 GCA_030522465.1 Rhipicephalus appendiculatus | reverse complement strand
CGTCCCGTCTTCTTCGCGCAGTTTAAAATCTTTTTGTATCCAGCGACACACCCTTTCCAAGGATTTTTCATCTAGTTAAGCCAGGGGCGTAGACAGAAATTTTTTTTCGGGGGGAGGGGGGGGGGGGGGCACCTCCTTGATATTGAGTGGGGGGCCGGGTAGGCAAATGTGGTCGAATGCCATTTTGTTATCGATATGCCACGGCAGAAAGAAAAGTTTCAGGGGAGGGGGGGGGGGAAGGGAGGGCACGGGCCCAGTGTACCATCCGCTGGCTACGCCATTGCGTCAAGCCTCGCAGTTCTTTTGAACTTCTGCATTGGCCAAGGTGGGTGAATTAAATTCCGAGAGACCACCATAAAGCGGCCACCGCATAGACTGTATTTCCTACAACAACAAGTTCACTTATCAAAACTTACTTGCTTAACTATTGCGCCATGTGCGTCTGACATATTGCCATTTTTCACATTTAACGGGGATCACTTTGCGACAATCGGTGCGGCGCTTTTTATAGCGTATTTACATAGAACTGATAATTCTGCACCGGGCTTTGATATGTGGTAAATTTACACTCTAAAAAACGAGTCTCGCGATGTTGTCCTTATGATTACCAACATGAACTTGCTTTGATCTACTCTGTAACGTTGCATTAGGTCGACCTGTTGAAAGCACAGAGAGCTCGATGCCCATCCAGCTAATTCATTCTGCCTCCATGGCTGCCAAATTTTAGCGTGTTAGCTGCAGCGCGAAACATGGTCACATTACTCCCCTGCGTGGTCACGTGGACGCACTCTCATGACGTGGTCGCATAGCTACTTCATCAACTGATATCGGACATTGTTCGTCTGCATGCCTGTCAAGTCATTGCGTCTGATTTGGTTGATATGATCACTATGGGTGGGTTTGCCGATCGTGAACAGATGACGTACATTCGGATAAGATTATCGTCTCTACGGACTTCGAACGAGATTGGCTTTTGCTCTGGCTTACCAGAGGAACACAGCATAAGTATGCTCCAATCAGTTAAGCTTACGCCTTCGTTTGGCTGTATTATCTCTGCTAAGACCACGAAATCCTTTCCGCAGCGCGAGCCGTCCAACCATGCATGTATGCATAACATGATTTTTCCTTTTTTTTCCCTCTGTCTCATTCTGTAGAACATCTACATCGACTCGCGGACGAGATCACTGCGAGAGCCGTGTCACAACTGACAAAAAAAAAGGGAAAAAGAAAGGAAACAACATTGTCGGGAATTGCTCGCTTTATGTTCATAAACAGGTATTGCTCCTTCGCCGAGCACGTTGATCCGACCTGCAAGGACTTCACTTCATGTCCGTAGCATGCTCTAATCCTGCCCGGGGAAAACTTACGACGCAGGGATCGGAGGGTAGTGGCGCCGCATGTCGAGACAACCGCAACTCGTCGTGGACGTGTACATACAGACGCTGTCGGGCCTGCGTTCTCTGTTTTGTTGTTGTTGTTGTTTTGCGCCCGCCGGCTTGTTCGACCGTAACATAAGTCGCGGTGTGAGCGATCCAACGCTCTCCCGCGTGACGTTAAGGACCTCCAGGGGATATCCCCTCCAACTTTATCCAGATACGGCGTAAGCTATAGGCGCTCGCTTACAGTCCTGTGGCGGCTCCATTAGGCTGGTTTCCAATGGCCTTGGTGCCTTATCCGACTGCCGAGAACCTCGATACAACGCTCAACACAAGAGAGAGGGAACACCCCAGGCTTCTGCGGCGGCTTTCTTACAAAAAACGCGATAAGTAGGTAACATAGCCAACGAAGGTAACAGTCTTGTACGCGGAGACGCTCACGCAGGGTCCCCCCAGAAAGCCGCGCTGTTAACCATTGGATTCGTCCCCGTATCGCACCGAGACATGTAGCGGCAATCACCGCGCGACAAGTCCGAATTTAGGGATCCACACGGTGTACTTATGCGCTTGTTGTTGGCATTTTTGCACTCTTCGATTCCGGGCACACGTTTGCGTCAACGGCGCCCGATCCATTCGCCTCCTCTCTCCAGCGCCCTTCCGGTGCTCAATACAAAGGACCACGTCAAGGCGATGAGCCGTGCTCCCGCAAGGGCTGCAGAATGTAGTGCCTCTTCCTTTCCTCAAGCCACGTATGCAAGGACCACGTCCTTGCACCACTCGGTTGCTCCTCTTATCCCAACATACGTGCTGTTTCTCTCGGCCGTTTGGCTCGGAATTTGCTTTGGCTTGTCGGCGCTCGGATCAGATTGTCGTAGGTGCTCGTTTCTCCATGAGAAAACAAGCTGTGTCAATGACCCCCTACAACCTCGTGGGCGACGTTGTATAAATTGATACTTGTACTACGTCTCGTGACTCTACGTATACGTCGTGACATCTCGAGGCTATTAGTCTAGTATTTTACCAAGAGAGATTGTCCTCCGTCGATGCGGTGACACTTCGATGGTTCGCCCGCGGATTGTCTGCAACAAGCGGAGTGTAGGGTAAAAGCCGCTGACATGACGTAGTGTCCTTCTGGTACTACGCCGTAAGACAGAGATTAGATTCGTTTGGGTTAGATATTGATACTGGCATACCTCCGGCACGCATATCAAGAGGACGTGCTGGATTGTCCCGCTAGATCAGGGTTCTTTGCTCCGTGTAATTAAAGCAATATATTAGATATGTTTCGTGTTGCTAAGTGGGGTGAAGAACCTGGAAACGACGACGAGACCGAACTTCATTTTGCTTGGTTTTGTACCCAGCTGGTGTAATTTACTCTCTACTCGCAATGTATAGCTTTACCTCTTAGTTGATCAGTCGGGCAAAATATCGCTTATGCAGCTGTGTGTAACATGCTTCTGAAAATGACTTAGTTATCGATCGACATGCAGCGTAGAAACAAAGATACTTATGTGCGTTAGAGTCACAACCTAGCTGTATATCAATAAAAAACGTATTAGGTATATCACATGCTGACCACAAGACTGATTTTGCGAGTTAGTTCATAGTTATTAAAATGCGAATCGCGAACGAGACAAGACAGTGTTTCTTCATGTCCTGCTTCATTCGCTATGAGCTTTTGAATAAATGACAATTGGTTAGTTTGTATGTCCAGTAAGTGCGTTCGCATGGTTAATATAGCAAATTGTGTACGTCCTTGAAACACAAATTGCTCGGTTTTCTTTACAGTTCAATGTATTGTACACAGTTATGTGGGCTCATGCAGAACCACGTTTACATGGGCATGATAAAGCTACTTCTTGTACACTTTTGTTAATGTCGTTCTGATCTTCTGATTACCTTAGTGAGAAAGACGGTTAAGTTCCCGTGAGAACCGTTAGTGTTTGCGGGATCACGTGCCTACTCCAACAGTTACTGTTTCCTATCATCGCAAAAGTCATCTATGTTGTTCTTAACAACACAAGGCAGGCCCACCGCAGTGGCGTAGCGGTTACAGTACTCGGCTGCTGATCCGAAGGTCGCGGGTTCGATCCCGGCCGCGGCGGTTGCATTTCGATGGAGGTGAAATGCTAGAGCCCCGTGTAATGTACGATGTATGTGCAAGTTAAAGAACAACAGATGGTCAAAATTTCCCGAGCCCTCTACTGCAGCGTCCCTCATAATCATATCGTGGTTTTGTGACGTGAAACCCCAGATATTTTTAAAAAATTAAGAATAGAAGCCAAACACAATAAGCGGTATGTCTTGGTGTCCGTTTGGAGAACTCAGTGAAGATAATTTTACACTTTAAGAAGACTGCAGGCATCATTTAACATGAATGGGCTTCGACAGGCTCAACGACAACCCGCTAAACAAACGTCAAGGAGTGTTGTTTGCCCGGAAGTCTTCAATAGAAGCGTGTTGGGGCTGTGAGACATACATATAAACGCGCATAAGCGAGGAAGGAAGGCAATCCTGGCACGTGTAGCCTGTGTGCTCGTCTCAGTGCCCGTGTACCGCCCACAGTTTCCACTTCCTGCCACCGCCTCCGCAGGGCGCCATCCTCGCCAGCAATGGAGACTAAGTGATCAAGGCACGGCGGCTGCTGCGCCTCCCCTATATCAGTCCCACGCACAGAGCACAGACGCTTCCGACGTGGCGACTACTCTTCTCGGCATTTTGAATGAAGGAGAGGACAACAAGGGTGGAGCCTGATTGGTCACACTTTCCCGTCTGTAATTTGATGCCGGGTGGCACGGCAGCAATACGTACTGTCTCAAACAAAAGGCAAACTCGTTCTTGCCAGTGGAAAAGGGAATTAAAGGAGCGAGTAAGCGACATTGTCTAACCGCACTTTAAGCGTCACATAGCTCGAATTGAGGCAGCGGCCTGCTGCTTAGATGAGGTCGATTCGGCTACGTGAACCTCGTTTTGAAAAGCATGATACTCATCTAGTTTTCGTGACGCAGAAAATCATTGCTAGTGAAATACCCATAAACCACAAAAAAAAAAAGCGTTAAACCGGTCCGGTAAAAAAGTCAACTAACCCCTCTACTTATTTCTCTCTGTTTGCAGAGAATGAAGAGAATTAATTTTTCTTGCTGGAAAAGGGGCGTTATTAAACGAAGTCATTATTGTTGTCCAAACGTGACGTGATTGTCCCTAGACACTGACGTTGTACTCCAGTCACAGTGTTTGAGTCGGGAAAAATAGGGCCTGTTGAAAATTTCGTAAATTTTATTGCGAAAAGCTCTAGTTGTAGTAGCCGCAGAGCTGTTTTATCTTTCCTACCGTCCGTTTTATCTGTCCATACTGTTTGCACTCACTATACTTGCTGGGATTCATCAAGAAGAGTGCAGTCTATCGGCCGGGTGCTGCGGCATCACTTGCATCGCGATTGCGATCACTTCGCTGACCTCTTGTGAACAGCTGTAGATGGGCCCCGTCTCGAACAACTGACGTGAGCGTTTCATGGATGAGCCCACCACGCTTGGAGGCTAGCTCGCTTTCTGAAAGCGCGAGCGAGTCCCGCAGGCAGGTCTCTTGCTTGCATAAACGCGAATTCACGTACGCTACGTCTGGGCCAATCACGTCGCACGTAAGGTTTGCATGGAGAAAACGGCATTGGTCGGCCAACTAACAGCTTTGTGTCTCCGCTGTAATGACATCCGTTCTGCAGCGAAACTCATGATATCGCAAAGACCCAAGGGTAAGCATAGCAAGAGGGGGGGGGGGGGGTATAAAAAGAAGTACAGAAATGTGTACCGGGTATCACATTTACGTAGGACACAAACTCAACTAAAAAAAATTAGGCGAAGTTAAGAAACTTTCTGGAGTTTTACGTCACAAAACCACGAAATAATCACGGCGCCCGTAGGTGCAATTCGAAAACGGTGCAAAGTGCGTGCAGATGTACTCGCCGCGCAAGTAGATGGCAACTGAAGAGATTACAGGGAGTTAAAAGAGGGTAAGGAGGGTCAATCGCGCTCGAACAAGGAATCACCCCCGGTGCGAGTGGCGAATCTGGGCAAATAGGCCACGCAGGCTCTCAATGAAAGCGTAGGCAGAACTGTGAATGGACGGCACCAGCAAGACGGAGGTCGCGAGGGCAGTGAGCAGGGCAAGAGAAAAACGCCTGGAGTTATCGAGAGAGAACTACGAAAGTGAAACAGGAACAACACACGAAGGTGAAAGGGACAGTGGAAATAAAACTGGATGTATAGGGGTCACACGTAGAAGGAAGGGACGTGGTCTGTTGTTCGCCGCGTAATCGGGGACGCCTGTCTGAACGGAGAGAGTATACTGATTTAAAGAAATGTAGTCAGCGCTTGACCGAGGCAGAACGGAAATTTCACTCGGATTTTCTACTCCCTTTTTTACTCTCTTTCATGGCAAGTGTCATGAACTGTTATGGCAAGTTTCATGGCAAGTGTGGCAACTGTCCTTCATATCTTGACATGTTTGATACCTACTCCCTCTCTGGTTATTGCAGCCCGTACTTTCTCGCTGTTTTACGAGTGGTATTACGAGGATGTCGAAAAGCAGCGCGTGAGGAGTGAATGAACGAAGTGAACAGAGAAAGAAACGAAGTGGAAAAAGAAGAAACCTGAATGAACGGGTTTTCGTGAACGTGCGACTTCCACGCGTAGGCGCCGTGATTAATAGCACCACGTGAGACACCACGTGGACTGGCGGCCGTGAGTGAAGCTGCTGCAAGGACTCAACGTCAGGCCTTAGCGTAGGTCGTACGCTCAAGCGAGCAACCAAACAAAGACAACGCAAATAAGCGAGTCTACAGTGTCTGCCCGCTGGACTTGAATGAAACGACAAGATGGCGCCGGCCGATAGGAGGCGAACACAACTAGCGCACTTGCACTCTTGCTCGTATACGTGCATTGGCCGGGGAGGGTGGGCTTTCAAGCTACCCCCCCCCCCCCCCCCATTTTCAAGGGTGCGCACGTGGTTTCGATGATTTCATCTCTCATTTGCTTCAAGGAATGTGTCTGCGTGTCCGCAGCAGTCGCCCGTCAGAGTAGTCGTCGTACGAGCGCGTCGTAGATCGAGTGCCACGCGCCCACGCCATGACCATGGCAAAAGGCGCGATGTGTAAGTGGCAGTAATTTAGGCGATGTGCGGTAAGGATTAGAAGTATGATGAAGATACACTCAACTGATATGTCACGCTCACGCTGAACAGAGTGGTCGATTGGGAAGGGGTGGGGTTTCGTGAAAGAAAACGTCATTATGTATTCACGTGCTTCGAGTTGTCGACTAATCCGAACGCGCGCTGACAAGTCGCGCTGCCTGGTCCTGGACATTCTGCCGACCAGAATGTCCAGGACCTGGACATTCTGGTTAGTTCAATTGGCAGAGTGGCCGCCCCTGAAGGGTCTTGGTCCCGGGTTCGAATCCTGGACCAGGACAAATCTTCCTTCAACTAAGAGGCTTTCCATTCTGAGAAATCTTTATGGATTCCCTTGTGGATTCATGCTACAAACGTGCGGTTGTTTATTGTCTATAAGAAAATATCAAGAGCATTTAACGACATGCGTTGACGTCACCATTGCAACCGTACTTGTCATGACGTCATGAAGCATGATAACCAATGAGCGATCGAGTGATGAAAGAGTTAGTGCTTCGGTACAGAATTGTGCCTACAATAGCCTATGCATTCTGGGAACTACGTAACTGAACTCTATCACTTTTCAAAATAGTAGATTTCACTGTAGCTGCGTTTGGAAGCCTTACTCCGAAGCATGACGACGTCACGTGAACGGGACACTAAAGAGAAAAACGATTTTTTTTTCTCGTATTAGTATATTGGTTTCTCGATACCGAAAAAAACATACTTCACGTGAGAATACGCCTGGTAAGCGAGAAAACGCGCAATAAGAACATACAGGTGGCGACGCCGCCTTGCTGTTCCCGCACCGGATTGGCGTGATGTCATGGATTTTGACGGCGTCTACTAGGTCCTGCGTTATAGTTTATCGCTAAAAATAATTTACAGTGTATTCTAAGGAGCACAATATATTCAAGTAACAAGTTTTTCTGAAAAAAAGAAAGAGAACACCTCATTCAGCCAATCAGGCGAAAATACGCAAAAAAGACTGTGAAATTCGTGAAGTCGCACTGAAGTTTACGTGCTGAAGTATCGGAGTGACATTCAAAAATTAAATTGCGACCTTCGTTCCCTCTTCTAATAATCAGCTAATAATCAGTCTGAGGTGCAGAAAATGAAGACAGTAGAACTCTGAAAAACTGATTTAATGCTTCACTTTAGTGTTCCATTAAAATACAATCAAATCGAGGAAAATAGATGCGCGGCATTGGATCGCAATTTGACAGTTGCCATCACATGCGGCTCTGCTTGAAAAAAAAATGGTGATGGCTAAAAAACCTTGCAGAAAACGAAGTAGAGCAATGCACGAGGTGAGGTAAGTAGCCCCAACCCATTAATCAGACTTAACGGTTATGAATGAATCAGCGCGCGAACGGCGTGCCGAGCAAGAAGGACACGATTCACGAGAGGGCGTTCCTCACTACGTTTACGTTGGCCGTTGTTGTAGTCGCTGTTCTTCTGCAGCGGCGAGCTACGCATAACGGACGACGCCATGCCTCTCTGAGTCGTGGCACGCATCCAGTTGAGCACTGCTGGAGCACGTACGAAATGAAGCACCTTCACTCGCCCCGTGTAAAGCGTTCTCGACCAACTCAGTAAAAACACGTCCTGCCAAGATTCAAGGGCAAACGTAGGATGCCTCGAGGTGCCCCCGTATTAGTCACTATGAATGAAGGCGACCGGTTTTACGGGCCCTTCATTGCTCTCGGTATTTCAGGAAGACGCGGGTGCGTCCCCCCCCCCCCCCCCCCTCCCCCCGTAAACCTCGTAGGTCTCTTCATAGTTAGGACTGTGTAGCGCTCACAAAAGGGACAAGGGACAGAATAAGTGCGCGAGACATGCGCTGACTCTCAACGGAATACGAGTTTTTGGTCAGCACGTGCGGCAACGCGACTTAAAACTCGTTGTGCGCATGCTATGTTACGGGGTGGCAGCCAGGGATGTTCTTTTCGTTTTTCGTTTGGAGCACAAGTCATGTGACTCGATGATATCTTCTTGTTTACTTTTTCGTGTTTGTCGGAATAAAAATTCAGTTGAGAGTCAGCGCATGTCTCGTGCACTTCTTCTGTCCCTTGTCCCCTTTGTGAGCGCTGCACAGTCCTAACTATAAGTCAATACCAACTCGCTCAATTTTCTATTGTAAGTTTGTAGGTCTACTTGTGGCCCTCGCCTCTTCCTCGCAGGAGACTCCGTAATACGGCAAGACTCGGCTGGTTAAGACGCCCGTCGTACGATCCTCTGAGCCAGCTGAGTCAGCGGACTTAAGTCACCGACCGGCTGCGACGCGAGCGGCGTTGAAAACGCGGAACACAGCAAAAGAACGTTTCTCCAGCGCTTGTTCTGTGCTGTGTGGGCTTCTCTACGTCCTGTAACGAATTAATCAATCTATTAACAATAAAGAAAAGACGAAGCAAATGAGAATTATAAAGAGAGAGAGAAAGGAAAGGAAAGGAAAAATTGGGAAGAAAAAATACAAATTAATAGAAATAAAGAGAGGTAAAAGAGAGGAAAAACTGGTTAAAGAAAAAAAGAAAGAAAGGGAGGCAAGAGAGAGAAAACCGAAGAGAAACAAAGAAGGCTGCCCAGCGCCGCACTTTTTTCAGGCTTAGCACCACTAGCGCGAAGCTGCCTTAATTTTTTTTTTCGGTGATAAGTTAGCTGATAGAGGCAGCTTACTTCTCTCTCATAGTAGAGTTGATATTCTCGTTAGTTTTTAAAACCAAGTGGGTTCGGATTGGTCACATGCTTCGTATAGCAGATTACTGGTGTCGCACTGGTTTTAACGAAACGGGTCTTTTGAAGTCTCAAAACTGGTGCAACATGAGAGGACACGAACTAGGAGGGTGCGTCGGCAAACTAGTCGTAGCTAAGCCGTGCAGAACCAAGACATACGTGAGCAGGACGTCCCGAGAGAGGGAAATGATGGGCACCGTGGACGTCGTTTGGTGCGCTCCGCTCCGCAAGCTTGTTACCCTCGTGGAAGTGCGATATTATCAAGTCGTAAAATCGACCATTAAAGAATGTCCGCGAAACTACAAGCGCAGTTCTGTGGAGTGCGTGCAGGCGTAGCTGGAGTGGGTGTATAAACTTTTCGGCATTGGAAGTTAAGGATCACCTGGACACGCCTATGTCAAATGTTTGTTTTGTAGGGTGCCTGTGGACACGAGAGTCTTTTTTAACGTCCTCGTTTCGGAGACGGGTGAGGTGGTATCAGCAGCCGGCTCGGCGTTCAAGAAAAAGAAAATAAGCGTATCATGGGCGCAGCACCTTGAGACTATAAGGTGGGGTGTGTGGAGTACCAGTTTGCGAGGGCCTCGTGCAAAGAAGGCTCCGCCGGACATCTCTGGCGTACGTCGCGGTTAAGGGCAAAGATTTCATCTATGTTTGAATGTGATTAGGGGTTCTACCTAGACATATAAATGAAAGGGATTGTTCCGATAAAACAAGACATGGGAAGTTCCGAAGGCGAGCGTTATGATCTCTCGTGCAGGCCGAATTGTATCGCTTGAAATTTTATTACGTGACGCAATTTTCTCATAGTTTCTTTCACATTTATGCTTATTTGTATTGATACCATGTAATTATATCAGTTGAACTGCCGTTTCGTTCAAATCTCTTTCGCGAAGCTGAAGGCCCATCATGCCAACGATTGCGCTCCACGACCGTTTGCGGTCTTTCGAAGTATTTTTCATTTTTTTCATTTTTTTGCTTGATAGCGGGGGCGCTGCCAGGATTTTTTCTGAGAGGGCACCCACTACAAGTGTACATAAGATGGCGGGGGCGCAGCTTATTTGTGTTGTGGCGGTGTTGGCTTTTTGCTGGGAGAGTGAGGGAGGGGGAAAGGGGCAGGCAAAAATTTCTGAGGGGCGAATGGCCCCCTGGACCCCCCGCCCCCTCTTATCGTCACCCCTGCTCGCCAGTGAGACGAGGTCATGCTGTAGCTCATTGTAATGCAAGCTGCTAGCTTGAAAAGTACACTATTCTGGAGAGAAAGACCGTCTTATTAAAACACGCTACTGTTAGGTCAAAATAGGCTGGTTTAAGGTTCGCTATTCAATCTGCCTTTTACATTTTCCTGTGCTGCCCTCTGCCGTTTTGGTAGGGATTTTGGCATGGTCACCGAGATCGCGCGCCGACGGGACCGGCGCGCAATCTCGGAGGCCATGGGCTGGGACATCCGGTGTTGCCGTAATGACAGCCTCCGAGATGAAGAGATTTTTCCAGACTTTACGCAAAGGAAGGGCGCATGTGCTGTGACGTTGTAGAAAAGGTGGATTGCAGTGGTACTACTTGTCGTACAAGCTCTTTCGAGCGTTCATGTAAGGTTTGGACCACCGCAGATGTTTCACGTAAAACTTTTTTTCCAGCATTTCCCTCATGAGAAATCGCTGAGCCAAGACAGGGCTCAAGTTGGCTTCCAAGTCGGCTGGATGCTTTTGAGCTCACGTCGAAATAATAACTGGGAGATACTTTTCACAAAGGTCACGCTGCTGTGCCATGCTCAGATATATGTCAAGGAGAAACAAATGAGCCGCTAACGAGCCACGTAAAGAAAGATGCGACACGCTTGTGCAGAAGCTGCACATGGAGGCCAATTCACACACACACACACACACACACACACACACACACACACACACACACACACACACACACACACACACACACACACACACACACACACACACACACACACACACACACACACACACACACACACACACACACACACACACACACACACACACACACACACACACACACACACACACACACACACACACACACACACACACACACACACACACACACACACACACACACACACACACACACACACACACACACACACACACACACACACACACACACACACACACACACACACACACACACACACACACACACACACACACACACACACACACACACACACACACACACACACACACACACACACACACACACACACACACACACACACACACACACACACACACACACACACACACACACACACACACACACACACACACACACACACACACACACACACACACACACACACACACACACACACACACACACACACACACACACACACACACACACACACACACACACACACACACACACACACACACACACACACACACACACACAAATAGCCCATCGTGATTTCGTGAGGCTTTCAACCACTCAGCGTGGGCCGGGAGCTGTTTTCGATGCCTGCCGACCGGGGACTCCGTCCAAGCCGTGGGCGTCTAGGGGTAATTGAGGCTTGATACACGCGGTTGCACTCAGGGTCAGGCACACAGGAAACCTCGGGAAAAAATGAACGGTGAGAGAGTAGTAAGAAGTAACGTAACAATCCTTTTGAGAGAAATACCTGAGAATATTCGATAAGAAAACGTGACTCGATTTTAGCAGTAATCTCTTATGTATATCGTTCTTGGTATAAAATTACTGAAAATGAATGTCGCTGAAACCGAAGTTTGAACAAGTGCACTTATCTTCGTCAGCGAATCAACTGTCTTTCTTACCAACCTATGTGTGTGAGTCAAGGCGGTCGGTGCCCTGTTAAGCTCAACTTCGCTACTTTTGGAACTTTTCCAACTACTAAACGACGTTTCAATGACTTTTAGAAGCCTGAAATTTTTTTATCAACATTCTATGCTTTAACATTGATGTAAAAATAATATCTTGGCACGAAATTTTTTAAAAAGAAGTTTGCGCTTTCTTTGCTCCTCTACCTGTGAACTCTATTCAGAGAGGAATGAATTTTTGAGTTTGAAGAGTCTAAATGTACTTCTTTATGATTAAAACTTAAAGCAATGATAAAAAAATATCCTAATAAAGAACGTGGGATTCATTCTCAGCGGTGGAGGAGCAGTTTTAATGCCTTCGCGCCGTCAGTATTCACGAACATCTTTGCGGATGTGACCAAGTAACGTCAGTGGAACAAATATGCAAAGTTCGTTAGAAGTATCCGAGCCCGCTTGAAAATTCAAGTGGCAGCTATAACATGATTATCGATATCGTAACATAATCCGTGTATTTCTACTTCACCTCTGTAATTTCGAAACCAAAAGTGCTTTCTGCAAATGGGGGATGACAATGATCTAGCATTGTTCCCTTTAGTAAATAAGCTTGTTAAAGATTCTTATTAAACGACGTCACACGTGGTTATAGATGGTTTAGACAATCGCTAACTACAGCTTGCATTTCAACCTAAGCAACCGAGGTACCAACTCCTTCTGCATGGTGCTGCATAAAACAGAGGAACATTCCATAGATAGAAATACACTTCGATATGGTAGGGCTCACGCAAAAAAAATTTAAAAAAAAAAATAAAAAAAAATAAAAAAGATATCTCGTTAAGACTGCCGGATTTTGCAGCACTGACAGCCTTGTAATATGGGATTATCGGCAAAATAAAGCCCAATATTATTCTTGAATACAGGCACCGAGAGAAAGATCAGCATTAGACTAATGCCTACGCTGAAGTACCGCGCCATAGCTGAACTCGCTTCAGAAAAGCGTTGCTGGTAGCGTGCAATACACTTGCCAAGTTTTCAAGAGGCTTGTGCAGCGAAAGTTACGGCACATAGCTGCTCGCAGAATGAATGCTCTCTGTCGACGTCGTCCTTCGCGGCTGCACCCCTAGCAACCATCTTGAGGTGACAGGCCGGCACTGAAGGGGGCGCTCTCTCCGCTGTGGGTGGTGATGTACGTTCGTGTGCGGTCACTCCGGTTGTGCCGTTGACCACGCACTGCTATACGTCCCTCTTTTTTCTAGATTTCGAAAGCGTTGTGTTCCATTTCGTGACTGAATCCACTAATTACTTTTTAATGCTTGCCGTGGCTGGTCCCCACGTGGCCAGCCTTAGGAGGCGCTATAAATACTCCTGTATGGCTGGATGGCTCGTAGATTTTATTGGCTTTTGTCAACTGTCAGGTCACAACGCTCACTTGTGCGGTGAAGCGTGTTCATAAACGACTTTACTGCCTACGCACGACAATACTGCGTGATAATAATAATGATGCCGGGTGTTTTGCGTCCCAAAACCACGATACGATTATGAGAGACGCCGTAGTGGAAATACAATTATAGGTGTACTTCAAGTGTTGACATTTTCAAGTGTTGACATGATACAAGTTACAGCAATACAATATTATCCACGTGTGTCGCCCTCGTACTTACTACCACGCAGCTCACGTGAGCTCGAAAGATGTTTGGGACTCTTGTACGTCGACCATACATGATGCCTCGGATGCCCTTAACACCTCTTGCCTTTAAAATTTTTGAACTCAACTGTCGCAAGACAACGAAGAGCAACGATCTGTCATCCGAGGATGTTCGTTCCAGTTTGCCGACGTCCTTCGTTTAATCGAGCTGCGCGGACGCAACCATGCCACGGACAACGTCTCTTGAGATCCGAATAACCCCGCACTGCATGCGAACATTCACGGCCCACCACAGTGCACTCGATGGCGCGGCTAACAGAAATGTATTTTCGCACGAGTCACAATAGCGACGCCTCCCGGTACCGCCCGCTTCTCACCTCTGTGTGTCCGGCCAGCCAGTTCCTGGAGAGAAATGATTAATTAACAATTACACAAAGCCAAGCTGCACCCGCGAGCGCTGCATAGAAACAAGATGAGGGGCAGGTACCTTAATTAAATTTACGAGCGTGGCGATTTTTAATCAGCTCAAACTCGCGGCTCGCTCTTAGGCCGCGCGCGCCGCTTCACCACTAATCAAGGCGGCTTGATGCCGACCTGGTGAGCCCCCAAGCTCCATCAAGCTATTAATCCACACGCGCCAAGATAGCGTGCTCGCCACGCGCGATCTTGTTATTCCACGCAAGCAGTCTCTGCGAACAACACTCTTCTTAAGAACAGTGTGGCAGTCTATGCGGGATCTAAAGTTGTAAAGGAGGGGAAGGGTCAAAAGGGCGAAAGTGAGCATCGCGGCATGATTGTCGGCCCTCTTTCAAGCGCGAAAGCGCGGGCGAGTCAAAGAATCGCTGCGCTCTTATTGTGAAACTGTTGGAGGCCAGGACGGCATTCGCAAAGGATGCTTGTAAAGAAAGCATCTTTATTCGAAGTCTCCTTGGTCTATTCGAAGTCTCCAGCGCTCTAGACCGTCTATGGAAAAAAAAAAAAAAGAACGGTCTATCCTGTACAAATCAGCTACAAATTTTTGTCTATCGCGCGTTATTTGCTTAATTCAGATACTTATTGTAAGACATAGTAAGAGATGCACACAGAGACACTAGAAAAGAGAAATGGACAATACAAACGCCAGCTATCAACTGCAGCGGGCGCATTGTGGCTAACAGCCATAAAACATTTAACACTGCCTTCTAAACTTTTACTAGTGATTGTACAAGCGACTATTTTTAAGCAGTTTTATTAAGCGTATTAAAGTTGATGTCTGCCAGATACAGCTAATTATGTTTAATCGAAAAGTTCTCTGTCAAACAGATAATTGAAAAAGCTTTGCATGAAGAAAGGTCTATACAGCCATAAAGCGTCCAATATATTTTTTTTAATGTTCAAAACTAAATTAGAATGAAATATGTTTAGATAAGAAAAACAAACGTAGAACCGGCTAAAGTAATTTCGTGGGTCCTATTTATATCAAGTTTAGATAATAAAATTCCCACTCATCCCTGTGACGTCACCCCCTGACCCGTACGACGAGAACTGGTAATTGCAGACGTAATCAATCACTGTTTCGGTACATCAAGCGAAAGAGCTAATCGAAGGCCACCCAATGCCACTCCACGCCCCTGCCGTTTTCATCACTCTCACAAGATAGCGATTTTGCGCTGAAAGAAGGTACTTAAAGGAGGTAAAAGCCTATCCCAATCTTGTCAGCATGAACGATGCAGCCTCTTTCTTTATTTCGTTCATTTCCCACGTTCACCGAAACTACAGCCTCGTCTTGGCTCTGACGTAATTCTCCCTGCAATGGAGATAATGATGACCTGTGACGTCAGAGTGATAGTCGAATGAGGATGTATTTTCCTGTCCGACAAGAAGCAGCCTGCGGACAGCTCAGCCCCGCGAAAATTTCGCAGCACCCAGATTTAAGTGTATAGGCCCCGTTCACTGACCAGAGGGGTGCTACGTAGATCTCACTGGACTACCCAGTGCCATTGACATTGGCCGCTAGGGTCGCGAAAGCGAGACGCGCGCACAGTACAGTTGACTGAGTACTGAAGATGAGACACGCAGTCTATAGAACTGACTGAGAAGAAAAAGCAAGAAAAAATGAGAAGATGATTTTCGCTTTCGAGTCGTCTTCGGCGATTGCGTAAGGTACCGTGTGCGATTTTTATCGTTCTCACCAACTTCAGAGGAGCGGAAGACGCAGTTGAGTATTTAAGCCCCGGTCTTTCTGGAATTTCGAAACTATTTATACGCACTATTCGATCAATCAGAACGAGGCCAGACGTTTTTGAGACCAAACGTGTCATTCGTAGTTTCCTGGCTCGGATACGACGTGACGAGGGGATGCAATAACGACATTTACGCTTTTTTTTTTAATTTCGCGTGCCGGAAAATTGGGGCCTCCGAACTGCGAAATTCCATCGGCATGCCATTGCAACATCGAAGGTCCCGCAGGAAACAGTGACGACACGTTCGCCTGCAGTTTCAAATTATTTCGGCTTAAATATGCACCTTTTTATGAGCATCATATTTTTTTTCCTTTGAGGCCATTTTCACCGTTTATCGGTGGGAGAAAAATATGGCACAGGAGTAAACGCTAAGAAAAAGCGAAGCCGTTACAAGAGGGATACCTCCGTGCGGACTTGTACGGCTGCGTAATATTGACACACGATCATGCCGTTCAATGTACACAGGCACTTTATGCCTTGCAGCCATGCCATGGATTTCGCCATCCTTTCCTTTTTGCTCGCATCTTTTCAGCACTTCGGAAAATTACTCTTCCATAGACCCTTGTTTGCAGGAATTGCTCGGCGATTTTTCAAGCGTTTTCGTTCATTATATAAAATTAGGCGAACACCCGCCGGAGAGCCTGCGATGGGTGCTCGGGGCTTCGCACGCTTCTGGGAGCCCTATCATTAGTGCGTCTTGCGTACACCACGAGGCGCGGCGGGCCGCCAACGCAGGAAGCGACGAAGGCGCCCTCTGGTAAGAGCTAGGTGGAGCGAGGATGATTGCGGGGCAATTTGCGTCGGCCGAATCTTTTAACCCGGCCAATTATAGGCGTCACCTGCTTCTTGCTATTCCAACTTCTTGAGGTGGGTGAAACGTGGAAGACTGGCGGTAGCCGTGTGAGAGTATGTGCAGGCACAAAATTTGTCGCCTCGTGTGCTGGGGCGTTACCCAGATGTTCTGTTTCTTGAAGAAAAATTAAACTTTAAACATCGCTTGGATGACATCATAACCTTCAACGTTTTTCATTAGCCTACGTCAGATACCACAGACAGTTAAGAAACAAGGGTTATATGAAAAAATTAAGGTCGCATAATTGTGGTAAACGCTGTGGTAACGTTGGCGGCCACGGTGCTGCGCTGCTAATGTGGAGGATGCATGCTGCCTTGCATGAGTGATGGCGTTGTATGCAGGGTGTTTCAAGAAATGTGTCTAAAATCCTCCAAAATCAGGGAAAATGAGATATTTGCTCACTGCCTTCACAATTGCATTTTTCTGTAGCGGCAGGCGTCTCAAGATGGTTAAGGACACCATATGGGATAGCAACTCGGAAAACGAAATTACTTTTTAATTAGTGGAGTTAGGCAGGCTATGTCAAATGGGAGAATGGAAGTTCTTCATGCGAAGAACTCATCGCCGCTTTGAATAGAGAAAAAACGGCCTGCAGTAATTCATTGTGGTGCAATGAAATGTAACCAAATTCAGCGGTGAAACCGAAACCGAAACACCGAAGAAGCGCAACAAGCATACAACCAGGGGCGCGATTTTCGTGGTGACCACCTAGTGGACTGTCCACTTCAGGCCTCCACTGATTAGGCTGGAGCTCGGCGAGCAGCGCGCCGCCTGTTTTCCGGTCTTTCTTCCGCAACGTCATTTTGACATCACGCAGCTTTCACAACTCTCGACACAAATGAGAAAGACGGAATGCGTTTCGCCGCTATGATTGCTGCCCCCCAGAGATCCGCTTTTGGACGCACATCGCGGAGGCCGCGCATGAACTATAGTAAGGTGAGTCCTTGAATTAGGTTTAACGCGGCCATCCGCCTGACGCACCTGGAAGGTCGGTACGCATTCCCTGCATCGTTCTTCAAACATCTCAACACGTTCATACGCAAGTGCAGACTTGTCAAGTTTGTTTAAGAGCAGTCCTGCCACTGTACATTTCGTCAACTTTCTTTCTCTTTACGCTGGGAATGTGCTGGCGGGTTCGGTGCGTCGATGTGATCAAGAGCGCCATGACGTCACGGCTCCCCGCTTTTTCGAGTAACTGAATACGCTCCGCCGAAGTAGGACATGTCCACTAGGTGGACACATCGAGAATAGCTCCTCAGAAGTACATCATGTTCAAGACAATGATTACACAGGTGTAGTTCTTCCGCGTTCGTTGAACGTATGTGCGCCATGCGTGCTATAATTGAAAGCGCAACCCGCAGACCCACACAACGAATTCGTTTGATGGATTGATATGAGGATGCTCACTCATTCTATACTTCTCAGAATAATAGGGAAGCTGCGCTTTTGTGTGTTTCGGTTTCGCCGCTGAATTTGTTTGAATTTCATTACTTCGTAGTTATTACTAGAGCCCGTTTTTTTTTTTCGAAATCTCAGAGCTGTAATAAGCTCTTCGCATGAGGGAATTCAATTCTCCCACTTGAGATAAGCGCCTAACTCCAATAATTAAAAACAGTCAATTTAACTTTCTTAATTACCGCCCCGAATGACGCCTCTAGCCATCATAAAATTCCTGCTGCTACAGAAGAAGTAATTGTGAAGGTTTCCAACAAAGATCGCCTTTCCCTGATTTTTGAGGACTTTGGACACATTTCTTGAAACATCTGGTGCATTCGTACAGTGGGGCGCCACTTTTTTATTACTGTGATAAGGTTATGTATTATGGCATACTAGTGGGTGTTAAACATGTTCCTACTATAAGGCCTCTGTCTTTTTGCAAATGGAAGCGGCATTTTATGTTAATTATTGGCATGTATCCAACGATCATAGCTTCATGGGCATGGCAGTGTTGGCCAGACTGCAAGGTTTGCAGTAGTAGAAGGAAGTGTTCTGAGTGCAAGTTTCGGCAGTCTATAGACTATTTTCCGTGAGACATCTGGGCGCCGCCATCTTGGGCTGTTAAGCCGGTGTTTTCTTGTTTTTGTATATCGCGACGTGAATTAATAAAGCCATGAAACATCGTATGCACCAACCCAATCGTTTACATGCGTATGTGTCTACCGGAACACTGTTCGTTTGGTTGTCAAAGATACAAAACACAAAGGTTAACAGCTCAATACAGCAGCGCTCAAACCCATCCGTAAAATAGTCTATAGAAGGCGCTGGGCATCAAATCCCGTGCCTTGAAAACTTTTGGCGCTGTGCATTAGTTCAAAGTGGAAACGAGTTAAAGTCCGGCGACAGCGAGCAGAAAGAAGCCCAAGCAGAGGAAGGATCCATCGGGAGACGGGAAGGAGGCTCTGCCTGTCATCATTTACGATTAAAGGCGAAAGCCTTACATATCTCATATCAAACACGAAAATTGGCCGTTGGCGGTGTCAGCATGGATAATGCAAAAAAAAAAAAAAAAAACTATCGCCGGATGACGTCACCGATCACGGAGGCTGTGCAAAACCAGGTGAAGTGTCGCAAGCTTGCAATGCCTCCGATCCTCGAGGCCAGTGCAAAAGCATTTTAACTGTTGAAAGCTTCCGGATGGGAGGGGGAGTACATCGATTCAGAAGAAAAACGATGTCTTTCGCCTTCAAGTCCTCTTACGCGAATGCATAAGAAATCCTGTCAGTTTTAGGGGCGAAGCTCCTTAGGGCATAGGCTAGTCCGGCGTCCTGTGTCATTGTCGTCGTAGCCACCCCTGTGCGATGACGATGACGCTGCCATCACGGCACCGCACACGGAATGTACCCACTATCCTCATAACGATGACGCTGATGACGATGACGATCGCGATGCCATATTACACATGGCATCGCGATATGGTCTCACATGCATATCGTTTGACCACATGCAACCAAACACCATCCGAGGAACCTGCACCGATCTCGTCTTTGCAAACTTTCTACTACGACCCATCCAGGAACCGCTCTCCCTCCATTTCACCGACCATAAAGCCGTTATAATGAAGGGGGACCGGAAGCCACGGCTTATGTAAACGGTAACCACGACCAACGAAGAAACGAAAACAAAACGGAAAATCACGGCTCACGAATAAAATATAAATTTCTTGTATATATACACACAGTGTTTGTCACGTCTTTGATGATGTACTGGGCGAATTTCACGGAAGATTCACGGTTTACCGATGAACCTCCGGAGCTTCGCCCACTCACCATCATTCACTCCGTGGATATGCTGCGATTTTTTATTTGATCATACACACGCACACACCAAGCATAGGGAAATAGAGATAGAGAGAGAGAGAGTGGGCTGAAAACTGCCACCTAGAGGGGACAACGCCTGTCCTACACTTTCGGGAGGAGGGAAGAGGTGGAGGAAAGGAAAATAGGTAGAGAGGAAAATGAAGAGGAAAGAAGATAGAAAAGTAAAGACAGGAACATTGGGAAGGCTTGGGCAAAATAGGCAAGAACACGAAAAAATACACCAATAAACAGATGGCCAGATCCGTTGGTCTCATAAAGGTCAGCCTAAGCTCGATGGGCCTGTTCATGTTGAGCAGCACACTCCCTCTGATCAAGGATCGCAAACGTACACATACAATCAGTCTTTATTCCTTGCGGAATGCGGACTATGTGGGACAGTCGAATATATGATGCTCAAGTGTTTCGCAGGATCATGCGAGATCCTAAATCAGGCTGTGTTTCGTTAAACAAGGCTCTGGCGGCAGAACTCAAGTCGAAGAAGTACCTCAAGTACGGCAACTCTAGCATCTGAACTTTGAACTCACGTCAATACCAGAAGCCTGGTCAATTACCAAAGTTTCACTTCTCTCTTTCTGGCGATTTTTACGTTGGATATCCATCATTTTTCAGCACTGGCGCCTTTATTCACATGGCGTGCAAACGCGAGGGCCGTATGCTCTACCACACCGTGGCTCTACCAGAACCGCTACGCTATGCTCTACCAGAACCGCTCGTAAGGCGAACTGGGGTTCGGTTGCTTTCTTCTTTGCAGCCCTGAGTGGAGCGGAAGTAGACGACCTGACTTCCTCGTTGATCTCTTTCCGTGCGGGACGTTTTCCTTGAGTGCATAATGAGGTCGGGGCGCCCCTCCCCAAATGTGGGCCGGTCGCATCCGATCAAATCATGTGGCAGGACAAATGATGTATGCCTGCACGGAGAGCTCGATCCAGTGGTGTGTGTACTTCTGGATGCAGACGAAAGGCGGTTCGAAGGAAGTGATTGGCTTGTGAGCGGTACTGGAGGAATACTAGATGCGTCCACATTATTACACGATGGTATTCAATGACTCTGAAACCTGAACTTTCGCAATGAAATCAAATGCGGATGAACATTAAATCATGGTGCGAATATTGACAAGCCTACGTTGAATGATTCTCTGGGTGACCTGGTTCTCAACATCCAACAAATGGCAGGACGTTATCGCTTGGACGTGCCTTTAATCGTGTATATTCTTTATCTATTTTTTTGTTTGTTTGTTCTCTGACCCATTCTGCTGTCCTCCTATCTCTTCATATTAGCCTATCATTTTTCATTCCCTTGAATGCTTTATGGACACGAACTTCCCTAGTTTCCTTGCTATCCCCCAAGTTTCAACAGCATATGTTAGAGCATCCATAGATCATTATACAATGAGCAGCGTAGACTACCCCCGATTCCCATGGTGGGGGAAAGATTGCAGTTGCCAGGATATAACCTTTATTATTGCGGACTTGAAACTGAACGGTGCCAAAGCACCACCTTCTTACGTCAACGTTTGCATTCATCACCGTGACCGTTTTCCCGTCGTGCAACTTGTGGCGCGTGCATAAACATAAGTAAACTGCAACATATGATGCTGATGCTAATCAGTGGCTGTAGGGGTTCACCGCTTGCGCATAATTACATATAAACGTGATATACCGTCGTGTGCTACATATTTTATGCATATATGTATATTGCCCAGGTTATCACCGTATAAAGTGTCGGAGCTGTTGGTGCGGTTGCACCGACGTTCGCACGAAGTGAACCCGTCGCTGTCGGCTTTTCGCAGCGTGTAATTGGGCGCCACGCCTGGCGCCACGCGAGGTGAGAGGTGGTCGTTGACGAGATGATGGCGGCGTTCGTTCGCACTGGCTTGGCGGCTTAATTAAATAGCGTGACAGAAAAGCGCTCTCGTGGCTCCCGCAGCGTAAGGTGGGACACTGTAACGCAAGTGGTCGCTATGACAACGCCACCGACGTGCTCGTATGGCGACGTATAAGCGTAAAAGAAAAACAACGAATTCACAGTTCTTGACGCTAATTCTGCCTGGGGAAACAGTGACGTCTCACTAAGTCACGTGACTTGATACTGTATTTACTCGCATTTTACCAGCACTCGTCAGAAATGCTTTGTGTTGGCGAAATTATGGTTAAGATTGTCTAGTGCTGTCTAACGTTGACAAGCGCTGGCTAGTTTTGGCTAAACGTGCTATATGGTTTTTTAATGTTGGCTGATTGCTGTGTTAACACCAGCATAGTTTTCATTCAATCTTAATGAAAAGTTGAAATTTTATTTCACAATTGTTCTGCGCCTTTGGTAATGCGCGTTGTACATAAAGTTGTCCTTGTCCTAATGTTAAATTTTCATATTTCAGCTCATGAAAGTGCCGGTGCGTTAACTGCCCAAGTATACGACAGTTCTGTGTAATTTCTTGTTACTTACATTCCCTGACGCGCACGAACGTTCATTTGGAAGACTAATCTAGTAGTTCAACTTCTTCGTGACTGTTCGTATACAAAGGCTTAAAAAAATTGTTTCCCGACTTCACGTTGCTTGAGCACAACTTGTGGGAATGGCGCGCATACTGTGCAAACGCTTCGGCACTTCTTTGTTCAATGAATGCGTGAGCGGAACGTAAAATTAAAGCATACGTGCAGTTTTCACGGTTGACTGCTTGCGTACGTATGCGAGGCGTACCGCCTCTACGATAGCAAAGGGTTACCTCTTACTGCGGCTAGCTTTGTACGGTCGGTTGACTTTCAGTCACGCTAACCTAAATCAGCCGTTTATGAAGTGCCTTCAGCGCAATAGTTGCGTGCATTGCAGGAGAACAAGATAAATGTATTACGAAATGAAATACATCGATTGAAAAGAAACGGATGGCTTTCGCCTTCGCGTCGTCTAGGGCAAATCCCCAAATAAGAGATCGTGAGAGTTACTGGTGCGATTTATATCCATCTGTATAACGAAATATAGAGCAGCGGATACACGCTGCTTCGAATCTCCGTATCGCGAGTGCCACCGGCTAAATGGTTGCCATCGCACTCTCCTGCGAGCAACAATTTGTTCGGCAGCGTGCGCAGCGAGAACACGGCTCACTCAGCCGAAGCTGCTGCCTTTGTCGGCTTACTTACCACGACCAAATCAATTTGTGCCTGCCCTCTGCGCACGCACAGAACGTTCAAAGCAAGCGCTTTCCCAGTATGTCGTGTTGTATCTGCGATTTCTGAAAACATGACGTAAACGTTGCGATAACATCCGGCTTAAATAAGAGGCTTTGAACCGAAGAGAAAGTTCATCAAGCGTGAAAATCAGTGTTTTTTTTTTATTATTAATCAGGAATTGAAGACACAGCCGCAGCGACTAGACTCCAAAGGGAGGCCGCTGCATCGCACCGTTGATTAACAACGAAACTAAATAACCATTACTTAGGCTTTGCGAGGTTTAAGTTAAACTGACAAGTGCTGTAGAACGCGCTTGTTATGTCCTTGCAGTGCTCATAGCATTTTATCTACACGCAATGGCAAAACATATTAGGTGCGTGGCAAGGCGCATTAATAATTTATTATTACAGCACCATGTATCCCACAGGCACATTACCCCGTAATACAGATTAGAGTTAACAATGCGGACGTATCTGTCGACAGAAGATGCATGCGTAACTATAGATCAGCTTTGATAACGACATAACGGTAGGCTGTTCATCACAACAGCTTCTGCTGATGACGTCAAATTGTAATTTATTTTTAGAACCTCCTTTGAACCAATCCGATGGCCCTGTAACGAGTTATCTATGCGGGACAAGTCACGACATAACCGCAAAACATGGAGCTTTTAGTAGGGCTTTCTTCGGGAACAATGAGTGAACCAGAAGAACAATACGTGTCGTATAGCAGCTGCCTTGCGAGTCATGACTCGTTACCCACTCTTTGAGCAACAGTTGAGACACTGTGTGAATGATTGTTCAGATGCAAAGACTTGCCACTCTGGGATCCAATCTGACCACAGTGATACAGTGGCGCTGCTGCAAATCGCAACCGAAATACGCGCTTACTAGAGATAAGCGAAGATGCGCCATCAGTCAGATAACCAGTCAGATACGACGGTGTCTCCAGTCACGAGTCATCGATCAAAACGGCATGATAGGAGGGCGTGATCGGGAGAACCAAAGAAGACACACTTTGTGATGGAGACATAACTACACGGTCACATCACGAGCGCCGCACGAACTTCCCCAATCAAATCACGCTTGAATAAGAAGTGCGGCTAACGCTTAACGTGTACGGAGTACACGCCGAAAGGCGGCTTCCTGCGATTTGCGCCACGCGTTCTCCCATCATCGCATTCGCGAGGACGTTGTTGCCTGTAGCGGCAGCATAGCTGCTGGGCGTCTCCTCTTGCCCTCTTACACATGGAGGCGGGCAAGGAATAGCTCGCAGTAAGTATAGCCCACTCTAGTCACGTTTTCCAATGCACGCTACGTCGTTCCTGTAACACAACTCTCTCCCAACCTTCTCTGACTGCGTCGCTTATTTGTATACAATCACGGAATCGTGAGTGGAAGGGCGGGAGCTTCCAGGCCTTATAGCATATATATGGCCGTCACGAAAACGGCATCAAGCTGTCATCGAGAACGTCTGACTTGCCACTGTTCTCCGTGCTGGTTTAGCGTTCTGTGCTCTAGCAAAGCCCTGAGTTATTCCTTTCAGGAGGCCTACCCGATTGTGTGTGTAACTCTATCTCCTTTTCCTTCTATTTCTGGCTTGTAACAGTATAGACTATTACACACGGGTTTAGTGCTTACATCTCCCTTTTCATTGTTGGTACTGCGGTCAACGCACGAGCGTTGCAGCTCATAACTGTTGTTTGTTTATTGTAAAGTTACCATATGTTCGTATAAGTCATCGGTTTGAAAAATACGCTTATTAAGACGAAAACCTTAGATAGCCCATCAAACGTGAACTACGACATACTAGACATAATCACCGCTGTCCATGCACTCAGCCAAGCATTACTCGCACAGCACACATATGCTTTTATATTTTAGAAATACGTGCGCTTCCATAATGTAGACCGGGCATTCTTGTGTCACGGAATGTCCAGCTACAGTGTTCAAGAGAAAATTCGTCGTGCCAACTCCAGATTTTTGCTGTCTTTCCTTGCAAGACATCAACATAATCATAATAAGCTCTGCTCGGCGAGTGTTCTTTCATTGCGTCCTCAGTCCTATAGTACACTACGTGGGGCATGTAGATGCGCTCGTAACCATGTCTTGCAGAGCTTTAGGCAGGGTGACCTTGTCAGCGTGGTTGCTTTCAGCGTTCTCGGAATGAACTGCGAGGACTTAAATCCTCTGGTACGTGCACCCAGGAATATGCCGTGCATGGGCTGTCCTGAAGTCTTTCTGTCCAGACTGCGCCTCACCCCCCCCCCCCCCCCCCTCCGACCTCTTCTCTCTGTGTAAGCAAATTTTCGACGTATGTCATGGTCTTTTCGGGACGTGCATTTCAAGGTCGCAGTGTGCACAATGGCACGGAGTGTTTGAAGCACGTCTTCTCTTCACGAGAGAGAAATGTAAAGCGGCATTTCGGTGATATGCTAGCTCGCGTGCGCGTGCCTGTCCGCTAGCAACTGGGAAAGATCTATCTATCTATCTATCTATCTATCTATCTATCTATCTATCTATCTATCTATCTATCTATCTATCTATCTATCTATCTATCTATCTATCTATCTATCTATCTATCTATCTATCTATCTATCTATCTATCTATCTATCTATCTATCTATCTATCTATCTATCTATCTATCTATCTATCTATCTATCTATCTATCTATCTATCTATCTATCTATCTATCTATCTATCTATCTATCTATCTATCTATCTATCTATCTATCTATCACGTGCATGTGCGTCTTCGCCAATACGAAAGCACTTACCGCAAGCACACGTACATCGTAAACACATCATCATTCTTGTTCGCCGTGGAATAAATTGCAACACTGTTTAGGCAGCTTAAGGCCGGCGATGTTGGATATGCATAAAGTTTACTTGCATACGGACCGCAGACTTGACGTTTTCCTTTGAACGAAATAGAAAGACAGAACAGAAAACTTATGCGGGAAAGTCAATTAGTAAGTGTAATAATGTGGAGCGAGAAGTGAATAGATTCCGCACCGGTCCTTCCTCCTCAAGGCTGTCTCCACCGGAGACCATCACCGCAAATCATGGGCCGCCGCCGCGAGTGTGTGAGACGATCGTCGCCAAAAGCGTCGGGCACCACCTTCCCATTAGCGACACGTCGCGCAAGAGGAGGATCCCACCGCCAGCGCGGCTATATCGCCGAGTACAAAACGGCATGCGGTATGCTGTAGCAAGAGCATAATTCTCATCTCAGTTTGCACCATCTTGCGGTTGTCGTTTTGAGTTTCTTCCGCAGTTCTTTCTTTTTGGAACTTCCCCCTTCTTATAATTGGTACCTTCGCAGGGTTTCGGATTTTGCGGGTGCAAGAAAAGGCGACGAAGGCTGTACAAGAAGTAACTCGTTCTGCAGCCGGAGGATAGGCGAATATGCACTGCACCCTACCTGGCGGTAGATCATGGCGCACCACCTTGTAATGGCGCGAACGACCACGGAACAGCACGTATGTCTCTTGCTAGTGCGGGAAGGGAGACGAAAAGACAAACAGGCTAACGAGCTATTGGGGCGGTGGTGGGTGGGGATTTGATGGCGATGATAAGCGCGTCGTAACGACGACTAAGTGGCGGCGCGAGACACCACGTGACTGGAAGACCTGTCGCCCCCCTCGGCTATCCCTTCTGCAAGGCCCCCTCTTGACACGCTTGCTATGCAGGTTCCACGAATTCGAGGTGCGCGCGGTGAATGCCTATTCCCTGTAATCATCAGCTTCCTCGTCGGCCGCCATATACTGGACGCACTGTCTTCAAGAGTACGGTGTTATGCGTGGACAGAGAGGGTGCTGAGAAGAGGCCAGACGGAGCTGCATCTCTATTTGTGATTCTAGACAGTCAGGACGACGATGAAGTGTCTGCCTAGCAGTACGCTGTTCGAGTATCTCTTGCCGTTTTTGCGCAATAATATGTGAACCTCGTGAAGCCTACCACTGCGTTAATCGGCATGAACAAGGACCAGTTCGGATATCTGCCAGGTCCTGCGGCGTCCACGACGGCCCCTCCCCGTCCAGGAAGCGGGCGGGCCCTTACTGCGACAGCGAGGACACTGATGTGTACTCACTGACAGGCGAGGGGCCATCTGACGACGAGTTTGAACTTGTAACGAGCCGAAAGGCGAAGAGACGTAACCAGGGCCTCTTCATCCGCGAACACACCGAATGAAGGAGTGACGCGAAGGCCCGAGGTCAGCACCATCATTTTCGTTCCTGTTGACCCCAACGGCAACATGAAGCGCCTCAACAGGCAATCTGTTTCGGCGCTACTCGAGGGACTGGTGCCAGATCAAATCATCGACATCCGAGTGAACCCGCGTAAGAACGTCATGGCGATTGATGTTTCGCATGCAACCGCACTGAACATTGTCTACGAAACGTCACAGCGCTCGATGGAATCAACGTCCGCCCCTACACCCCAGTGGGCTCCAACGTCGTCTCCGGTGTCATCTACGACGTTGACGCTGCGATTCCCAGCTCCGACTTGTGTGGCCTGGTCAAACCAGCCATCGAAGCTACCATCATCGCCAAGGTTGCTCGTTTGGGTACCTCACGCTGCGTGAAAATAGATTTCAAAGGCAACTCTCTACCGTCCTATGTAAAGGTGGGCCACTTCCGACATTATGTAAGACCTTTTGTGCCGAAACCACTGCAGTGTCACAACTGCATGAAACTAGGCCACGTGAGAACCTGCATGCGAAAATAGGCGAGTGTGTTCTCGCTGCGCTGAAGCCCATTGCGCCGACAATTGTATAGTCAATGTCCTGAAGTGTTCAAACTGTGATGGACCTCACGAAGCTTCCTCGAGAGAGTGCCCAAAAATGTGAAGAGGGAAATTGCTGTTTTGAAACAAATGGCAAGGGACCATATCACATCGCGAAGCTGCCGAAACCATCAAAAAGCGGCGACATCGGCGCCGAGGTTCTTCTAATAAAGCCAATGCCTCTGCATCTACAGCGCGCCTTGAACGCCCTGCTTCAGTGGCTACCTTGTCAACCGGACTCTTCACGGCCGGTACGAATCCCACTTGACCTACATTACCGAAGCCACAGTCCCGACGGATGCGTGACGGCCTGGCGTATACGACAACACTAAGGAAGGCATGAACACGTCTGACGCAGCTGTCTTCCTTCGTTGCCGACGTCGCAGCGACATGCAGAGTCACTGTGCACGTCGGCAACAGTGAACACCGAATCAACGACTGACCAGTTGCCTGAAGAAGAAAAATCACCGCCCAAGCACTCCGTACAAATGGTTAACCAGCGAAGCTGAAATGCGGCCCCAGTGTTTAGCAGTGGGTTCAACCCGACGCTGCACTGAAGCCTTCCACAATTATCGTTGCCAGGTGGTTGTGGTCGAACCACAGGCGGTCACAGCAGACGCAGCCGAAGCCAAAGTGCCGCTGGAGAAACTCGCCCAACGCGGGCGTTCGCCCCGGCGAACGCGCTCCCTGCAATCACGTCGACGCGGTTCTGCCCTGCAACGCCGTTTCTTCGGCGCGCCAGGAGGGCGCGCCGTGGCTGCAAGCGTTTGACTTGCAGCCGTACACAAGCTCGCGCGCCAATGACGCGCGAGCTTGGGTACGACGTCAGAACGACGTAATGATAGCACACACGGCGACCGCTCGTGACACAGATGAGCGGTTTTTCGTTTCTCCTAGCCATATACAGCTTTCGCTGTAAAAGCAATCGTCATAGTTCTTCAGTCACTCCTGGACACTCTTCACGATCGTCGGCAAGCTCAAATCACCATACGCTCAGTCCGTAAAAGGGGTGATGGATGGCCTACGTCCAGTACTCGCAAGCCTTCAGTAGGCACCATTACTCGTCTACCTACAGTGCTACGTCATGCGCCCGAGATCCTGCGCTCAGTACTATGGAACGCAGCAGTGCTTTTTTGTGTGCTCTTTTCTTTCTATCTCCCTATCTTTTAATCCCTCATTCCCCTTCCCCCAGTGTAGGATAGCAAACCGGACGCGTGTCTGGTTAACCTTCCTGCCTTTCCTTCCTTTCCCTCTTCCTTCTTCAAAGGAGGAGTTTTAGAAATCGTACAGCTTCGGCCCGAAACACAGGAAACATGCAAATGATTAGTAACAACTTGATGAGGGCTAGTTGGTTCATATTAGATCAAAGAAAGTAACTGCGCAAAAGGAACAAGGACGACGAACACTACTTAGTCTACTGTATATAAGAGGAGGGTTCGTTGATAAGACAGGACAAAGGTCGAGCTGAGGTGGGTTCTTAGAGGCATCTGCCCTCTGCAAGCGAAGAGAAAGGAGGCAAATAAATGAGTCGCATATGAAGTGACGACAAAAAATGGTCAGAGGCAGTGCACCTTAGGGCCTGCTCGAAGCCGGGACTTTCGAAACATGACACAGTGAAATGAAGGGATACCTTGAAATCTCCAAGTGAATTATAAGTTCGCACCAAGTTGTCGATGCCCCAATAACAACAGCTCAGTTGTTATCCATTTGTATGTCGCGTGAGTGAAGTTACAAAGCGCTCTGTGTGCACAAATTTAAGCAATCTGAGAGCACCTGGTTTACCCACTGAACTACAAAGTCCCCTATCGATTTCCTTTTAGTAGGGTACTATGCCGGTCATTATTAACTGGTCAACCTCCGTACTTCAGGCCTGCCTTCTGTCCCTTCCTTCCTTTTTCCTGATGTATGTCAATGTGACAGTAAATTCATTCAGGCTTTAAGTGTAGCTGTCGGGTCAGTGCTAAGACACAAAATTTAGAAGGAATCGCTAAGTTGAAACCAGGCTCTATTGACCTCTTTAACGATCCGCACAATTCTATCGCGAGAAAGCTGCGTAAGTTTGAAAAGAACACGTTTAAAATATCCGGTCATAAGTCGAATGTGCTCTTGAAAGTGTGTCAGAAAACAGGAGCCCCGTTCTGGCGCACAGGCCAGCCGCGCGAGGGCGCTGCGCGGTAATCTCGTGTCGTCAATCTTGTTGCGGTGGAAACAGATGAGCCGTCGACAGAAAAGACCCCCGAGAGAGCCATCGTTGCCGTCGTCATGGCAACCTTCGCAGCGATTCGCACGTGTGCACGCTCCAGAAGCGTTCCTTCTAGCCAGGCCAGGACGCGAAGCAAGAACCATAAACAGAGAGAGAAGTCGACAAGACAGACGAGCGCGCATGCCCCTGGTTCTTGCCACAGCGGCAGCCGCAGCTGTAGTAGTCGTCCCAGAACAGACAAATTGGGACTACTAAGTGGAAAAGGACTGGGCGCCAATCGGTGTCCCGCAGGCTTGAGAAGTTCAATGCAGCACGAAGATTCGAACTATCTCTCGGAAGGCTGAGGCTCCTGACCTCTCCCAAGGCAACGCGCACAAGAATAACATACTACATGATTACATCTGACGCCTGACCTTTTCACATAGGTGCGATAGGTTACGAGGTTTGTTTCCAGGAGATACGACCGCATGCTTTTAGATAGTGCCTCTCTCGGACTGCTCTTGTCGGCACCCTCTGCGTGGCGAAGACGGATTTCGATTCACTAGAAGCCTTACATTTCTATCGGGCCTCACATACAGCTGCAGATGGTGCTTATTTCAAAAGGCGGCACTTGTCTACGCGGCGTTAGAGGTTGAGTGATCGCCGGAAGCTCAATATAAACGCGGGGCGTCGTGTGCATCTAAAGATGCACACGACACCCATGTCACTAAGGAAAGCCCTGAATTAATCAGTGACCACGTTCTACTCTTTAAAGTGCGGTAAGCTGTTCATCACACGAAGGTGTCTGCATACGCAGCGCACTGGAACATTATTCCCAGAATCTCATGGTAACTGCGACGAGGGCCGGTGACTTCATCGCGTTGTCGTATTCGCGTGACGGTAGATGGAAACAGAGCGATACAATTTGAAAGGAAAAAAGAAACAGAGAGATAAATCCAAGCAGAACTAGAAGGCCAACCGGAACTAGAATCCATTCAGTATCCGTTGTTCTTTTTCTCAAAACGTCCTCGTTTGGTAATCGCAGCAGTGGCGCTTGCTCCGATGTTGAAGAATTAACGATAATTCGTAAGCGAAAGGTACGTTTTGCTTAGTTTTGCAAAGCGCACCTAGAGGTTGAAATGTAGTTGTGGAGTTACACGTGTGCAAGAGTATACACCGAATGCTAGTGCAGTTGCACGAGTTTGATAATGGAAGCGCGGCCCTAGCTGATTTCGCTCCATCCTTCGCTGCGCTCGTCTCTCCATATCTCCGAATTCTTCTCCTCGCCGAGCAAAGAGAAAGAGAGCTCTGGGAGCACGCGCACCTACTAGCAGACAAATAGGCTCGCCCAACCGGCTGCGTTCGTTGCTCGTGACATCACTAAGTCGGACAGACAACGTCCCGACGGCCGCTGGGGATAGCGCGAAGGCGCGAAGTGGAACACGCGAGCGTCTGCTGGTTCTTTATTTTCGGCTAGTTACCTGGTACGGCCGCAGCGAGGATCCGAACGAGAGCTTTTGCGATGCCTCTCCGCAGCGGATTACGTGGCGTGACGTCACGCCTGCCACATGCGCACTCCGGCGGCTCACGGTCATTGCGACGCAATGAATGACCTTGGAGGACGTCGCTTGGCGGAGCATTCGCTCTAAAACGAATCATCATACGGAGTGCATGGACATATCGCATGCCTTGTTCGTTAGACAACGTTCTATTTCCCATTGGTTATGCTTCTTTCCGAAGGTGGTGAAGCTCGCAGGGCTTTTCTCTATTGAGTGCTGTGCAATTACAACTGAGAGAGAATTATCTAGAGTTTTATGCTCTGTACAGTAGAAGAGCGGTTGGCTGTCCCTGGGCACTGCGTTCTCCTCGGCTAGCCAAGCCACTGCTCGCGATGACTCGTATCGCTTCCGAAACCAACAACTAGGTAGTGCATCCCCTGTACCTTATTCTGGAACCACCACAGTTGTGCTGGTTTCACCCGCAGCTATTTCCCGGGAATATCTTCCCATTATCAGAAAAAGCAGCACTAATTGTAAGAGGATGAGTGCAAATTGACCTCTGCTCATCCATTTTAACCTAATAGCTTCATGGCAGTCATAAGCACGCAGACGCGATTTCTACTCTCATCCATGCTATTACATTTAGCGCATAAGTCGAAGTAGTGGTGGCGGCATTGTTCACCAGTTAGCCTCCACGAGTTAGTTTAAATGGGAATAACGAAAACCTAGCCAGTTCTGCGCCGTGAAAGCTGTCGGACAGCGAATCTGTCGCACGTATTCGACCCCTTCAAGTCTCTTCTTTTGTTCTGCCTAGTTACTTCGAAGTCACTTCTGTGTTTTTCTTTAGTTGAGCAAAGCCAGGTCTTTAGTGCCAGTCAACGGCTCTGTTAGGCGTGGGTTACCCTAGTCTCTTCTGTCTCTGCTAAGTCTTTTCCTGTCACCCCCGGCCAGTCTACCTTCTGCCATCGCAGGGGCAACAGCTCGCCTTTCTAGCTGCTGTTTGTATCGCCCTCATTACTTAAGCTTAATCAGTGACTCCATCTTAACCCACTGTTTGAATCACCCGCCTTACGTAAGCTTAATCATGTGACGCCCTCTCAATCCACTGTTTTAATCACCCGCCTTAAGTGAGCTTCATCCCGCATTACGTGCTAGGCTACCATGGCGGGTAGTCCGAATCTTTGGCGCGTAACATTGGCTGCTTCAGACTGCCCTAGGATGCTTACTGCGAGAACAGTTACGAAATGCGCATTGCGGCATAGTTCTTCCTTTTGCTGATTGGCCAAGTACCCGCCACGCGTCCTTAAGGCAAACGCGCACCCACGCAGCTGCACACTTTGTTTATGATGTTGTGTTAATCATGATTAGTTATGCCTGTTGTTCGCCGCGGTGGAGCAGTGGTTTTGGTGCTCTACTGCGAACCCGAAGGTCGCCGGTTCGATCCCGGCGACGGCGCGCCCGCATTTCGATGGAGCCGAAATTGCCAGAGGCCCGTGTACAGTGTGACGTTCAGAACATCTTAAAAAACACCAGATGGTCGAAATTTCCGGAGCCGTCCACTACGGCGTCGCTCATAATCAAATCGTTGTATTTGGGACGTAAAACCCCGGATATTATTTTATTATGCCTGTGCGCTTTGTAATTAGTGGACCTTTAAACCAGCCACTAGTTTGAACACGCATGTTTTGACGCCTGGCGTGGTTCTGCGATCCTGCCACGCAATATTGCTAGTGTTAAAGATACTCCTCGCCCTACATGACATTCGTATAGAGCTTTTGCTTTTCTTCTGTTTTCGGAATGGTTTCAAGCAATGGCGCGCGTGATTTTGTGGTCCAAGTGCTGGTGGATGGTATGCCCTGCTAATAAGTTCGCTTCTTGATCAAAAAGTTCTCCCATATATGTGACCTGGGGCGTCAATGCTTCGCACTCGGATCTCAGGGCCAGTCACAACGCATTAATGTGTCATCTGTCAACACGCCATGCTCTTATCCACTGTGTTCCGTATGTTGCACCGATAGTCACGTTTAAAGAAACTTTGTTTCAGCCATGCGGCCTCTTTAGAAGCGATGTGACCCTGAGCGGCTGTTCCAGATACTGAAATCGTCTGCCGTACAAGACTCTCTACATAATACAGCACATAGACTTGGCAAATGTCTCTTAGCTTACGCCGGCGCTATACGTGAAGCCAGATTTGGGATGATTATGTTGTCCTGGTTATAGTGCGTCTTTATCGTGGATGTGCGAACGCACTTCCGGTGTACTAAATGTGCTGAGAGCAGAAAAAAAAAGTCACAGTTTCGCCACAAGGCGAAGCAATGAATGCGATAGCAACAAATTGGAATGTCAAGCGACGAACGGCAAGCAGGTCGAAACGTGCAGCGCGCTGCTCACGCACACATGACGCACGAAAAGAACACGCACAGGACGAGAGCGAACTAGCAACATTCACAGCTCGACACTTAACGCGGTGCTCGAACAAAAACGACGCACGAAACGTATTCACAAGTACAGACGAGCGCGAACTAACAAGTGTCACAGTTGTTACTTCGCTGTGTTTGAAAAGCGTGCCTTTTTCGCAAACGGGGAGACTGCAGCGAGCGAAGTGACCTTCGTGCGCTCGGTAACTAAAACGCAATCGTTCCGGCCAAAACCTGAGGCGTACTATTCTCCCGACCGCGAGATAAACGCGCGCGCACGGGCGTCTACCCCCCCCCCCCCCTCCCACCGGGCAAAGTACGCGCCGGAGAGAGACGCCGGATAGCTCGCGTCGCGACGAACGGGGCGCCGATCTAAAGGCCCGCCGAGCGTGCCCTTTTTGCGCCATCTCGCTGGTAATGCTGAAAACACGCTGGAAACACGCTGTATATAAATAAAAAGCTCGCCGTTTGAACGTTGAAGGACGTGCGCTTTCGTGCCTCAGCGGTTAGCGCCGCGCGCTGCAGAGCGAGAGGTCCCTCGTTCGATGCCGCGCGTCAGAAACATTTTTCTGAATTATTTTTCTTTGTGGCTTCTATAAATGTATAGATACATATACATATACGGGGCATGAAGGCAACGGCGACGCCAACGCCGACGCCGACGGCGAAAACCAGCCGAGATGTGTCCATATAATTGCTATCGCAATAAAAGTTAGTTCGAAATCTGCTGATTCCTACTTTGAGACGGGGCTGCATATTATAAGCAGTTACGTCTCCGTATACACGCTCATGGAATGCACCAGGCGACGCGTCCTCGAAAACAAAAGAAAATATTAGTTGCGAAACGTGAGGAACACTACACCGGAAACTGCGCCAGACACATGACTCGCCCATGCCAGCAACAAATTGCAGCTGTATAGAGGCAACCTCTCCCCAACAACGTAGCGTGGGCCGTGCGCTGTGATTCTTCGGCGACCCACCAAGGCACGCTTCCAAGCAGTGGGCGACTGGTCTGGCGATTGTCGCCTGATGCAAGCAAATGGAATGGCCTTTTGGCACGCCGGAAGAAGGTTGCGAAGGTAAATAGTTCAAACAAGAAAGAACAAAGACGACCGGACGCTTTCGGTTTTAGTGTGTCTGAAGGTCACGAGAAAAACAAAGATGTAAGCGATAGGATGATGCTTCGATGAAGAAAAGATAGTTATACGGGTTGTGGAGTTATACAGGTCGTGGAGTTATACAGGTTGTGGAGAATAAATTAATAACTAATAATTACCGGGGTTTCGCGTGCTAAGACTACGATACCATTGCGGGGCACACCGGTAGTGGGGGGACTCCGGATGAGTATAGGCCGCCTGGCGTCATTTAGCGTGCACTTGAACTTAAGTGCACGGGTGTTCTTTGCATTTCATCCCCATCGAAATGCGACCGCCTTGGCAGGGAATCGAACCCGCACCCTTGAGCCTACCAACGCAACACCCCACGTGCTAAGTGTCTCTCCGATTTTTGGATCAAAAGTCAGTGCCCTTGGAAGGCACGTAACTCGTGTAAGAACATGTGGGCGAACACCTTGCACAAATGGCAGCGAAAACGCCTTGAACTGAACGAACACCGCGTTCTGAAGTAAAGGACCAAAATTCAGCGCTTTGCCTAGCTTACAGCATGTGTGAAACATTCTCGCTGGCTGCACAACAAAAGCAGGTGTGGCGCTAGCGGGGAATACGGAGGGGGGGGGGGAGGGGGGCTCCAGCCTCCCCCCCCCCCCAGAATTTTTGCCTGCCCCCCCCTCCTATGCCCCCCCCCCCCCCCACTAAGAGAAAACATAGTCAAAAGAGAATGCATGAGTTACCCGTCTTCCTGCCCCCCTGGACGAACTCGTCGTGGGTGCCCCCTCAGTTAAAAAATCCTGGCGCCGCCCCTGAACGAAAGGTGCTACGTGTTGCCCCCGGACCATAGCCAATGCAATGAATCTTAGCTCTTTGGGCATCGCTTCTCAAGATACCTGAAGCCAAACTGGCGCCAGGAAGACACATGGTGCGCTCTAGGGGATGACAAAGTGCGTTCACAGTGAGTGGTGCCACTAACGTCACTGCGACGCCACTTTCCAACGGCTCGCTTCGTTTCACTTTCTCCTTCTTTACATAGGACGCGACCTGTGGCTGACATTTATTCTCAAGGCTTTGACGACCCGGTCAATGGCGTACCTATACCTCACGAAGACCCATACGTACGTCGAGCTTTCCGGTCATTTCCGTTTGTACAGCTTCGTTCGGGAACGTGTTGGTCCATTCAACTTCATGCTGAGTTACGGCCGAGCGAAAGTGCGACATCGAGGCCTTGGCAGACTGAGGGTGACGAACGGCCTCCCAAAGGTGTCCTTCTCGCGTATGGCCGAGAACACTCAGTAAAGACATATCGAAATAGCCTAGAAAAGTTGTACAAGGTGTACCTTCGCTGCAAGAACTGACAGGGTCATTTAGGCATTCGCGTAAGACAACTCGAAGGCGAAAACCAACGTTTTACATTTCTTCCGAGTCAATGCCTTGATGCTCCTCCGTAGACCTTCGAAAGCTTTTTGCACGTAACTTGGTTTTGTACTGACTCCGGGATCGGAGGCACTGGAAGCTTTCTGTACCTCACCTGTATTTGCACAGCCTCCGTGATCGTACCACCTGTCACCAAGCAACGATGGCATGTCATCACGTCACGTTATGTTACGTCACAGTGACGTCGATGTGACGGCACATATTTTGGGAGATATGACGTCATAATTACGCCGCATGGTGGTGACGTGACCACGTTATAATTTTTTCCATCACTCCTGTCGACGCCGACGGTGAATTTTCACGCTTGGATGAGACCTTACAAAAGAAGTCAAATGACCACTGCTGTACACAAACTTAATTTCTTATATGTTTTGATTAATTACAACCCATGTACGCTTATATACTTTCTATTTTGTGCGCTGTCTATAGTGTTGTCATAAAGGGCCTTCCAGGCCCTTTCAAGCTGTTTACAGCAGATTTTCGCCTGAAGGACCCCCCAACAGACTTGTAACGAAATGTTGGAAATAAAGATTTGATTGATTGATTGATTGATTGATTGATTGATTGATTGATTGATTGATTGATTGATTGATTGATTGATTGATTGATTGATTGATTGATTGATTGATTGATTGATTGATTGATTGATTGATTGATTGAAGTATCCCATAGCGTAGGATGTGTTGACACGCATTTGCAGGATGGATAGAAAGCCACAGAGCTGTGTGCAATAAGGCATCGCCCGCCGCGGTACGAGTGCCTTTAAGCGTTGCTCGGAGATATGTGGCTTGATTATTCCAGGAGCCCGGCTAATCGAGAGACACCCTCGGGCCGTGGTCGTACTCAAGCAACAGACGCTGCCAAGCGGGTCCACGTTCTATGTTTTGAAGCAATCAGCGCCACATTCTTAAAGACTTCGTAATTGAGCCGACGAGTCTTGACGGAGACGCATAAGGGTGACCCTGCGTGGACAACTTCCAGATGGTGCTTCCAGATGACCCTGCGATACTAGTATAATTACACATAAACGAGCGCCACGACACGATGTGCGAGCCATAAACCACCGTGTTACCGTCGATAGTCAAAGTGCTTGTTGCGACAAGAGGTGCAATTACAGTTCGTGTAAGCAAGTTCAGCCTTGGAACCAGGCCCAGTTTCCTGTCCACTCTTTTCTTTTTTTTTTTTTTGCATTTTTGCGTGTCTGAGTCGTATCGAAGTTTGAAAGACGCTTGTGGCGCCACCACTCTCTCCATCGCCATGGGAAATGGGGACTCCCCTTCGCTCTTCTCGCTACGACCATCAAACTTGCATGACAGAAAAATAAAACATGGAAAGGCACAGTGAGAGGAGTGCACCTCGGTGCTGAAAAAAAAAAAAAAAGCACCAATAGACATGCGGACTTCATGCACCCTCTGTAGCCAGAGAGGAAGTCGTAATAGAAGTACACTTCGTAACGGCGGTGATACTACGCCGACCTTGACGAACTACTTTAGAAGGCCTGCCTCGCGGCCCAGGCGTAGGTGTCTGGCATTCGTGTACTGCTGTATGTCCTCATCAATTGAAGTAGTTTACAAGAGGCGTGGGTCCTGATACCTCCTCGGACACTTGTTTAAAATTTTTGGTTTGTACTTCGTGCTGTTGGTCTCAGTCAGCGCAGTGAAGAGTTCACTGCCGTTCATCATCGATGTTTTGTTTGGCTTCCTCTTCATAAAGACGTCACGCGTAGGACCATACGCACTGAGGAACGCATTCGTTACTGGCAGAAATCGTGTTTATTGACTTCTGGAATGATAAACGAATACACTGCAGGCAAGGGAGCCGAGGCAACGCGTGACAGCAATGAAGTAAAGCTGAGGTTCGGTTGACTGTTGTTTAGAGAGTGAAAAATGAAATTAATATTCTTTCCACTTGATTTTCGTTGAGGCTGTAAGCACTGACAGTGTAACATATTTCTCATACTCCACCTATGAGTATATACTTGAACCAAGGAAAGTGTAAATTTAAGGGCTCGTTTTCTTTGTTAGACACAATATTAATGAGAACTAACAGACAATGATGCCAAGTAAAGTATAGGGGATGCTATTAGGTGTTATTGTAATGTAAATGTGAAGAAAGAACAGTGGACAAGAAGATGACTCCGGGCCGGTGGCAAGTCATCTTGTTGTCGACTGTTCTTTCTTCACATTTACATTACAATGACTTCTAATAGCATCCCCTATATACTTTCCTTGGCATCACTTGTCTGTTAGTTCTCATTTATACTTGAATCAGTTTCCTTAAATATACAAAGCAATAAGACATTGACGCGCCGTCCCTACCCTTCGAAAATGGCTATCCAGTGAAGCTGGATGAAAATCCCCACTACAATTTCTGTGGGTACATGTAAAATTGCTGAGGGTACAATGCGAGTGCTGGACAAGGACACACGCCGAAGTATATCAATTCACCAAGGCCTCATTCTCCGCTTCACGACATGCGCCACCACGGCCCACACGGGCAAGGGTGGCGCAGAGCCATATTTTGGGGTGGCGCATACTCTAAAGTAGAGCAAGCCCTTGTCCGAGTCATACTTAAAACTCACTTTAACAATAATTCGGATCTTTAGCGGACCACCAACAGTTCGTCGTCTACCACAATACGCTCTAGTGAGGGGCAGTTTTATATGACACGACTCTGCGCCATGACTCGCCCTGCAAACAATATATGCGTTAATAAATGTATCTCGGTGCCTCAATCGAGTTTTCGTATCACGTTATACAACAAACGTCAATCAAATGTGCACCGTAGAGACACAGGATCCCGCGCGCTTCTCACAAACAGCGAGGCTTATTTCTAGCGACGCTAAAAAGACGGCGCGTGAGTCAAGCATCCAGTTTTTCTTGAGCCACCGCACCAGCACGTACCTATAACTTTTTTTTACACGAAATCTGAGGTGACAGGAGCGGGAAACGCGGAAACTCAAGAGGAGGCAATTGTGGTGACCAAGGAGGCGAGATACATTATGTCCTTTGCATACGGGTGCCGTCCCGACCGCACGGACGATGTGTTACAATAGAAATGCTGCTTCAAAGCTATCAGATGCTCGATCCCGCCGAGTGACCAACGCATTATTCGAGACGATCACGGCAGAGCACGAGAGGGAGCTGTGAACAAGCTGGTGTGATTGACAGCGGCCGTGAAACCGGACACGAGCGCCGCGTCAGATAGAGGACTGCCCGAAGCGCGAGCGCTCTGTATTTGTCCTCGGGCATATGTACGAAACGACTGAGACGCAATCGCAGCTCGGCAGACCTGTCGCTTGCTTTGTTAACTCAGGTTCACTCGCTGCGCAGCAGGGGTTGTACAGGCTTGTTGCGACTGAGGTGGTTCGATGCATATTACACCCGTTTGCAGGCTAGAATATGACGGCACTGCCTTGCGGTATTCGTGGATCTTGAGCAAGCGTGAAATAAGCGAGTTCACGCGAAACCAGCTGGTATTGCCTTATAAAAGGAATATACTTCCTTTGCGCGCAGAACGTTTCACAAAAGAAGTCAGATCTGACTTCTTTTCTGAAACGTTCCGCGTACAAAGAAAGTATATTCCTTTTGGGTCAGCACCCGAGCACCATAACCACAATACCACCGGAAGCCGGTACAGTCGGGACACAGTGTCGAACTTTCCCATTAGATCAGCTTCTGGTGACCTCCTTGAGCTATCTGTTCAATGACCAGCGAGCCACCATTCGAGAAGTCTTTATCGTAAATGTTGTCCAGTTCATGGGTTCTTGATGAATGACCGGCACGCGTGTCGCAAAACCCAAGGTTATTGCAAGGGTTTCTAGTGCGAGTACACTACACGAAAGGCGTACGCGTGTGTGAGATTGTGATCTACGCCAGAAAAGACTTCGTTCATTCAAGCATCTACCCATTTACGCGCCGCAGGTCAAGGCTCCAGCGTACTGATGTCATCGCGGAAAGCCACACCTATCGTGGCGCAGCTCTGCTGCCCTTCGGCGATGTGATCTCAAGCGAAACGGCAATGCTTATCGATGAAACGAGTTCTGATTAGTGCCACGATTTTTTGCTTATTTGTTTTTGTTCAATACGCTCGTTCGGTTTAGCGTTTCCCGTACTGTGTCCCTGACCCAGCACTCTGAAACTTTCACTTGTGCACGAAATAGATAAGCGTGCTAGTTTCTCGGAAAGAAGCACGAAAATGTATATGAATGAAAATATGCATAAAACTCATTTTACAACACCTCCGTCTTTCTAAAATCCAATTACAGAGAACCTGTTGCGTCACAGACTGAATACAGCACAAAGGCCGCTCCCAGTTCCAAAAAAGTCTGCGATGCGAAACAATGTAGAAGACACACAGTTCTGATTATTGTTGAGTACGGGGACTAAGGGCTGCTGGTCTTTGCATTTCGATACTATACTGCAATTTGATTGCCGATAGAATGAGATTTGTCCTTCGATACGGAAATGGTACGCTCTGCACATAACAGACAAACCGCGATTCGCGTAAAGCAGAGTGAATTGTGGTTGAATGATGTCGCTAACAAAGACTGGTGCCCGGCCATAACTTATAAAGAAATTTGTGTTTTAGTGCGCGTGTGTGCTAGTCTGTATGTCGTCTTCGGCATTCTACGCACCGGTGTTGGGTGCAGCGAAGCAGTTGAAACGCTACAGATAAAGAGAGAGTGAGGGAGGGACGGGTAAGATAACCTACCACACTTCCCCGTTCACTACCCTACACCGTATAAAGGAAGAGAGAGACAGAGATATAGAGAGAGAGAGAGGAGAAAGAGAGAGAGCACTAGTAGCGTGCAGATTTCAATGCGCACATCAAATCTACTCAAAGCTACAGAGACCTGTCGACTTTAAGGACGCTAGCAACGCCTTCTTTGCTTTCTGCACTATACTGACGCACGGACCCAGCACCGATCGTTTCCGAAAGTGGTCGTTTGTCCAGTCGTTTTAATCCTGTGATGAGATACATGGCCTTCTTTCAATGATTTCATTGCATCACACATATCGGCACTGATGTTCCCACTTCAAGTGTATTCGAGCAGCTGCACAGCTTTCTTCGGCCGCGATTTCGAAGTCCGTTGCAATGCAACATCGCCCGAAACATCTTAGAGGAGTATTGAACGACGTTGATTATGGGGTTCACACGTGCACTCATTCAACGTTGCATGAAGACGTAGGGCACTTGTCGGCGCGTGCCGCCTGGTGTATGAATTTATTGGCACCTCCTTTCCTTGGCAGCATAATAAGCACGTAGCATTGATATCTGCCCGCGAAGAGCGCTTGAAGCCTGCACGGCAGAGTACTGACTCGCAAACGTATACTACTGCACGCTATTGCATCTATATGAACTGCAACTCAACCAATGCGGCCACTCGTTTTGCTTTGGGGTGTTATGCATAGCAAAAGTTCAAAGGGTCAATACGTACTTTATGTGCGGCAAGTGAAACTGCACCGCACTATTCACACCTCAACAGCCTTTCAGCGATGTTATCTTCGGCTATATTGGTGGATGAATGGGCATATAACTCAACGAATATTACTATGTTAGAGGCACCTCAGTGCAGTATTAGGTCTGTTGATATTCGATCAGGCAATAACGAACCTTGTTAAGAGAATTTATGGGCTCTTCAGAAGGAAGGCTATGGTGTTGCCACGTATTCATTTGTGACGCATGCTTCGTCGGTCTAGTCGGCTGTGGGGATATGTCAACGCGGTATGAGCGAGGCTCTTGAAGATGGCAGTGGTTTCTCGGATGTAGATATTTGTTAATAACGCTGAGGTAGGGACAGGAGCGGTGGGCACAAAGGGAGGAGGAAGAAGAGGAAGTTCACCTGACGGGCATTGTTCTTTTTGCGGAGTTCATGAGACACCGGAGCATTTCCTCATTTCCTGTAATAGATACTCTTCCTTTCGCAAATATACTTTAGGTGCCATTTTCCCGCCTCCTTAGGTTAGATTTAAATGGGCAAAATGTACTTTCTTTTGGGGCTTTGTCTCGGGACCACAGTGACGGGAAGATTGCTGATACACTGCAGGAGTTCGTTAAAGGTTCAAAGAGATTTAAGTGTTGAAATCAATCTTTGCTTCTACTTTTTACTTTTCCAAATTTCTCCCACCTCCTTTTTTTTTAAATTCAATTTCGCCGCCTAATTGCTTATATTCCAGTTCATTATATTATTCCATTAATAATTTCTTCCTGTTGCATCCTTCTTTCTTTTAAATAGACCAAATTTAGCCTTTTATTAAATAATTCTGTTATATAAGCTATCCGGTTCTTGGCCAATCCCCCAGCGTGGGTGTGCGCCACAGATTCAAGGATCTACTCTACTCTACATAGTGGTGGTCAAGTAGTGGAACGTCCACCTCCGATGCGGGTGGTACTAGGTTCGACTCCCAGTGCCGCCGGGCACCTATCGTTTTTTTAACACGAAGTATACCTTGGCCTGTACGAAATCCTGCCTGGTCCTTTGGTTGATTGAACTCTAATGTCGTATTAATTCTGTTAGCAATTACTTTTGTAAATACAGGCTTCTCAACAACAGACCATATTCATACTATCAATCAGGTGATAGAGAAATGCGCGGAATACAACCAACCCCTATACATAGCCTTCATAGATTACGAGAAGGCATTTGATTCGGTGGAGACAACAGCAGTCATGCAGGCACTGCGAAATCAGGGCATCGACGAAGCCTATATAAACATAATGGAAGAAATCTACAGCGGATCCACAGCCACTATAGTGCTCCATAAAGAAAGTGACAGAATCCCAATAAAGAAGGGCGTACGGCAGGGAGACACGATCTCTCCAATGCTATTCACCGCGTGTTTACAGGAGGTTTTCAGGGCCCTAGATTGGGAAGAGTTAGGGATAAGAGTTAATGGAGAGTATCTCAGTAACCTGCGATTCGCTGATGACATTGCATTGATGAGTAACGCGGGAGACGAATTACAGCTTATGATTACTCAACTGGATACGAAAAGTAGAAGAGTAGGTCTGAAAATTAATATGCATAAAACTAAAGTAATGTGGAACAATCTTGGCAGAGAACAGCGCTTTGCGATAGGTGGCGAGACACTGGAAGTTGTAAAGGAGTACGTCTACTTAGGACAGGTAGTAACCGCGGAGCCGAACCATGAGAGTGAAATAACTAGACGAATAAGGATGGGATGGGGCTCATTCGGCAAGCATTCTCAAATCATGAATGGTAGTCTACCACTATCCCTCAAGAGGAAGGTATATAACAGCTGCATCTTACCGGTACTTACCTACGGAGCAGAAACCTGGAGACTTACAAAGAGGGTTCAACTTAAACTGAGGACGACGCAGCGAGCGATGGAAAGGAAAATGATAGGTGTAACCTTAAGAGACAGGAAGAGAGCAGAGTGGGTCAGGGAACAAACGGGGGTTAAGGATATCATAGTTGAAATCAAGAAGAAGAAATGGATATGGGCCGGGCACGTAGCACGTCGGCAGGATAACCGCTGGTCATTAAGGGTAACTGACTGGATTCCAAGAGATGGCAAACGCGTAAGGGGGGAGACAGAAAATTAGGTGGGTAGATGAGATTAAGAAGTTTGCAGGTATAACGTGGCAGCAGAAAGCACAGGACCGGGTTGATTGGCGAAACATGGGAGAGGCCTTTGCCCTGCAGTGGGCGTAGACAGGCTGATGATGATGATGATGATGATACCTTGGCCTGACGCTCGGTAGTGCGGGTCCTCATGGTGACCACTCCTCTCCGCTACGAAGAACTGCGTGAAATAAACTGGCACAAGGAAGACACACGCACAAGCGCAGACTAGCAACTGAATGTTTATTGAAGAAACACACATATATAAGGAACAAGAAAGAAAGAAAGAAAAACCACGTGAACGATTAGAGGATTACCAACTCGCCCAAAGATCAATTCCTCTCCGCTATCTTTATCTTTCTCCCCATCCCTACACTCCGACGATACTGCATGCGCCGTACTTCCTTGTGAATTGCAGAAAGAAGCGTCTCTCCCAACCTCAATCCAAGTATTACAGATTACAGCCCCTCAGCTCTAGAAACCCGTGAAGGCGCGTGGACAAATCTCTGTGCAAGCGACTGCCTATATTAGGAATTGCATCAGTTATAGTCGATGAGGAGTGCCGCAAATTACATTTCACCCGCGTGCTCGCGTGATCTTGATCCTGTCAGGGTATTAGAACAAACAGAACACGGAACAGTGTTTATTTAGCGCGTCTGAAACATCACGCTACATTAATCGCCTGTGCGCCTGTGTCGTCGTTCTCTTCTCTAGTCCCTGTTCTGTACTGCGCCCCACTATTTGCATTTGAAAATGAACCGTAACCAAATAGCCCAAATGGCCGTTTTGCTGCTATATTAATCATTTTGCGCAATTTATACTTGTTTATGTTATTACCTACACAATTTGTCATCCCTTCAAATCGCCGCACACTTTGCCTGAACTAAAGCAGTGGAGAAGCTCCGAAATCACGTCCGCATTTGAACCCCACGGGGTCAAGTGATAAGCTACTCGCACAATCACCCCTCACCGCTATCGATTGCATATCAGATGCGTGTCTCTAGCACTCCCCGCTAACGCCACGCCATCTCTAATGACGTATGTAATCATGCGGGTAATTTAGAACCCACAAAAAAACGGCACCTTGGGGGTGTCACCATGGAGGCATGCTCCGCGTTAGCGGCGATGCCGGGTCTACGTGTGCGGTCGGAATGTTTGCGCAGAGTAATGGTGAGATCAAGAGGTGTGCAGATGCAGAAAGTTATTTGTCCACTCGTTTAAGCAATTAGACCACGTGCGTGCCTACATGCTTACGGACGCGATGCCACCTCTTTAGGCCACCTTCTGCTTTCGGCGCTCCTGCTTCGCTTAGAAGACGTCCCTCGTAAGAGCCATTCGTTATACTGTGTCTGCTTGGTATACGATCTAAGAGATCGCACGCACCGATAACCCTTGTTCCACCATTCGGCTCTTTCAAATACAGTGCTGTAGTTCGTGATTCCTAGCATTTCAACGAGAAATCGTTTCCTCTTTGCGGCCTGGGAAGAGCTGCAACTACAGAGATGGGTATGTGCATACTTACGCAGTAAGTAGGCATTGGCCGTGCATCTGCGATAGCTCCTTAGCAGCGATAATCGGTATCAAGATTACAGCTGCAGGCTAGAGCAAAACGGTTACAGCCGAAGCGTCGCCGCTGCTCCAGTAGTTCGTGGCTGCGCGTGACTTCTGCCACACCCAGAAAGAAGTAAAATAAACAGTTCCCTGCATATGGCCCTTTTTACCAGTCGTAAGATATATGTAGTTAGTTGTACGACACCCATCTGCAGCGGCGATAGAGGCAGTGATTGATGTTTCTCTGGGGTAGAATGTCAGGAAGCGGTCAGTAAGAAATACGCCCCAAATTTATGTAGTTGAAGCTTCTATACGGCCTGATTCAAAGTTGCACAAGACCAATCTTGGGCACGAAATCCACGCCTACAGTGCATGCGAAACGAAGAGAGCAACTGACACATGGGAAATTTTGGGAATTCGAGGAAGCAGTCGAACGTCCTGGGATATTTTATTGGCAAGATTATTTTCTTGAATAAAGGTGACTACAATTCACGAGCTAGTTTACTTTGCAATTTCCTTGTTCGAATGCATAGAAATGAGTGCACAGTGCCGTTATCCCCGATTTTCATTAATCATTGATTCAGGCCCGTAGCCCGGAATTTTGTTCGAGGCGGGGGGGGGCGCACTTGTTGAAGGCCTTGAAAAACACCCATTTTTATTATTTGTCCTCGGTAAAACACCCCCTTCCATTCGAACTTCGGGGGGGGGGGGGGGGGGAGGGGGGAGGGGGGTGTCTGGGACCCCCCTGGCTACGGGACTGCATTGATTCCACAGACTAAGCGAAACGTAGTAGAGTCTGAATCGTATACTTGTCTAGAGCGGCTGGCGGCAGCATCAGCCGCCGTTGCTTGCAAAAATATGCAGAAACCGAGGCCATAATTATAACACACGTCATAGGAGTGCGCAGGGTTCCCCTTCAAGGGGGGCGAAGGCTCGTCACAGGGGCGCCCTTCCCTATTAGGTCAATGTATGGGGTAGACTTTGCGCCCCCCCTTCTTCTTAGTTGCGCCCCCCCCCCCCCTCGTGCGCACGCCTATGACAGACGTAGTCATGCCACATGCTAATTCCTTGTACAATAATTCAAGAATGAACAGTAGCTGAAGCCAGTGCCAGGTAGCAGCTGCGGACGACCTTGCTCAAAGGTGTGTCAAGTAGTTTTTTATGGAGCTCCAAAATGTGTAGTATTCTTTTAAAGCCGATGATCCACAATATTAGCGCAACAAATGTCTACGCAAATGCTCGTGTTATTCCGTCTGATTGGTACCTCACACAGTTTGTTATTTATCATTATCTCTGGCATATTCATTCGAAATCTTTCTTCATAATCCTGTCGTTTTCTGTGTTGTAGCAACACCCGCCACGGTGGTCTAGTGGTCACGGCGCTCGACTGCTGACCCGCAGGTCGCGGGATCGAATCCCGGCCGCGGCGGCCGGATTTTCGATGGAGGGGAAAATGGTTCAGGCCCGTGTGCTTAGATTTAGCTGCACGTTAAAGAACCCCAGGCGGTCGCAAATTTCCGGAGTCCTCCACTACGGCATCTCTCATAATCATATCGTGGTTTTGGGACGTTAAACCCCAACAATTAATATTAGTGCTGTGACAAATAATTTTTTCACTGCAAAGCATTTCCAGCAAAATTGGAAGATATTCGGCATGCCAGTTGACAAGGAACGACAAGTAATCAATTTCAACTAATGTCTAGTAGCAGTAAACGTCACGGTTTATTTTGGCGTAATATTCACCGAGCTGGCGTTTGAAGGGAGAACTAACAACAGCTAAAGACAAGTTATCTCGCTCGCACGTTACAGTGACGCGACTTGTGAGGTCCATTACTACACGCGAAGAGCGTTTCCAAGCCCATCAACGTTCATTTTAGCGTGTATTGCTTGACACGGGCAGGATGCCAGATATATTCTTCGTACCGCTGCGGGAATGTCACAAGAGCTAAACAGTTGAAAGAAAAGTTCTAGCCACCTCTCTCTGCTGTCGCACGCCAGCCATTTATCCACGTTTCGCAAAGCTTGCGTTGCCAGTTCGCTAACTCTTGTATTCCCTTCATTTGTGCCGTTGACGCATGGCGTCGCTCTGACGTTTGTAATTACATGACAAGCCAGCGATTTCCTGATCGAGGCTGTCAAGTGTGCCTGCGCCTCGCCAACAGTGTAACGAAAGTGATGGCTACGCTTTTGGACGGTGCTATCCGAATGGGATTCCCACGCCTTTTTATAAGATTATTGTTTCCCGCGAGTTCTTAGCATGTGGCTTGATATATGTTCATCGCTGCAGCAAAAACAGAAAAAAAAAAAGAAGAAAGTGACCCGAACTACCTCTTGCTTTGGGCGGAAGGATAACAGACCCCACGCCGCGAAAACTGTCGGAGAGCGAAGTTGTGTTCTCGCAAGAGTATGTGAGTGTAGACTAAGAGAACTTGGTTTCCTTTCGGGCATCAGCTTAATCGTCATCATCACTTAGCGTCGTCATAACTATTTACAGAATTATCATAATGATCATCATCATTTAATATTATCATAATGATCTTCATCATTTAGGCATCATCATCAATTTCGTGTTATTTATTTCTTTATGCACTGGTCACCTGACGTGCGTGACACTGGACAAACATGCTGAGGGCGCATGCTCGCATTAGAGCAGCACCGATGTCAAAAATAAAAACGTCTTTCTTACAGGTGGCAGTATTCTTCAAAGCGCTATATTGTATCAGACATTGAAGAACCACACTGATGTACGTACTGGCCTGGAGCCGATGCGATGCACCATGGCGTTTTTCAAGGTTTATCACATCCGCTTGAATGGCACATAGAATGACACATGAGCCATTCAGTTCACGAACCTAGTCTCGCATCAAATGGTTACAGTTCACGAACCTAGTCTCGCATCAAATGGTGACGACGGAACCATTTGATGCGAGACTAGGTTCGTGAACTGAATGGCTCATGTGTCATTCTATGTGTCATTCAAAGCGGAAGAGCTCGCAGGGTGAGAAGCTGCAACGAGGTAAAACAATCGCAACATTGTGAGAGGGTGTAGGCTGCGCATTATGATAATTACAGAGCAGAGAAGGAGTGACGCAGAGTGAACGCGGGCGGCAAGGACAAAGGATCTCAGTGGCCGCACTGCATATGAGTGAGCATAGCAATCACACACGCGATGTGCACGTAGTCATTACAGGGTGCCGCTCTCCAACGAATCACGTTGTGCCCCCAGCTAGCTGCTGGAGAATCATACCTCAGAAAACACCGTTCGCTGCGGTCTCTTTGAGCTTTCGCGAGTTCGTTTAGGGCAGAACATCCGTTCACTCTCGAGTACTGCGCCCGCGCGACTGAATCTAAATGGAGCAGCTAAAGAATCATTAATAAAATGGAACGCTTGGTCAATGAATTTAAGGGGTACTGACACGAAAATTTTCTGTTGTCGTTTTTCGGCGGGAAATGGAAGGTCAAACCGGTGTGGTGCTAGAGCCTAGTCAACTTCAAGAGCGATCAGTGCTGCAGCAAGATATATGATTATGCTCACGCAAGTTATTCGTTCACACTTTGTGTCTTCGGGTACAAACACACTGATTCATACCCGAAAACTACATACCCTGTGATGCATGCCCTGGCGACTTCATTCGCATTGAAGAAGGCTTTAAAGAGGCCTTGCAACACTTTCTGAGCATGGTCAGAAAACACTGCCGATCGGTAGTCGAGTCTCTCAAGAACACGCGAGCCAAATATAATACCGCAGAACGCGGCTTGAAATTTGCAAGAAATTCTTCAAATCCGCTAACATTGCTTTCGCTTCACTCGACAAATGATGCTACATACTCAAAAATCCCTGCGTCACAGGACCAAATATCACCATTGGCTGATTTGAGTATGGCGCGCTCGGGAGTAACTGGGGCCGCCGCCGGAGGCCGCGGCTTGTCCACGCCTGCGCGCGCGATCGCCCTGAAAAGCCGCGCGTTCGAAAAAAAAAAAGAGAAAAGTGCTCAAGGTCATGAGCCGGGCGTGACGTACCTTCTTCACCCGCGCCATCCCTCCCTGCTTAGCTTCCAACGCTTTCGTTGGGACGAGAGAAGAGAGAAAGCAATTGCAGGGTGCGACAAATCTTTGTAACTTCGCTCATACTAGACTGCTGCAGGGCCCCTTTGACCAAACATCATACCGAACGGTGCGTGAATTTATCTTAGCTTACTGGTCACGTAAAAGAGCCCAAAGAGAACGCACAAGGAAGTTAAACGGTTGGCAGTGAGACCAAGCACGATATCTTTATTTTGCTCGTGTGGTGCTAAAGATAGGGTGTCTAATATTTTTGTCGTAAATGTCACCTAGGCTAGATTCCTTACAACTGAAGAAATGCCCTTTTTGATTACGACGTTGACAGGTGTAAGGTCTCCTGCTTGGTTGCCTCGCCTATCCCGTAGCTGCCTTCGCCTATCTGATTTCCCAGGTTTTTGTTTCCGCTCTGTGCACGCGTGTTTCCTCCAGGAATTGTCATTAACTTTGTCGTAATCGCCCCTTGAACTGAAGCCGTAAATATCCGGCGTGACACAACCAAACTGATGTGTTTAAACAATGACGAACTGTGGTAAGCTAAAAATAAAGAAATAGAATATACAGCTCTCTTGTCCTACTTGTCAATTCACAGCACAATGTCCGATAGTACCATGTTCAGCAGTTAAACAGCTCATCGAATAGACTGTCTTGTGTCCAATGTCGCCTTGAAAAGTAAATATTTGCTACGGTCGGTATCTCTGCAGAGAGCTTCCCCCTGTGGCTTTGTCGTTCACTGCTGTTTCCGTGAGGAAACCTTATCTACACCCCGTCCACGTCCGTCAACGGAAGTTGTACACAGATTTTATAACCGATTTTACGACTGAGGGAGCACGGCAGACAATATCTCTAAAGCCAGTGAATGCGTAGAAAACCACGCACTTGCTGCGTAAAATGCTTTGGATGTAAGCAATAAGAACTTTCAGTTTGTCCGTAAGCTTTTTACCGTTTGCGCGTGCGGGTTACCGGCGCCTTTGAACGTTGGTGAGAAAGTTGGAAGCGGCATCTTGTGGCGCTTCGCCCAACTACAATATATAAAAAAATTTGCACATGCGTCACTGTTCTCACCTATGCAAATTAATGAAAAGACCATGTTATCAATGAGTTGACCATGATATCGCTGCCAATGGCTTTGCACAACATTTCTATGAAACATGCGATCGAGCTTCTTCGGCGTTAGCTTAGCGCGTTTTGGTGAGGATTTGCGCCATCACCATGTCGTTGCCCGCGTTGCTCTTACCGAATATACTTCTCTCGGGATCGGTGACCCGCAAACGGTTAGTTTTCAACGGCAAACGGAAGTTCTCGCATGAGACATGCCAATGACTGGTTGTTTTGCTCGCCACTAGATGGCGCGAATAGAGGCTGCGGTTGCTGTCACTCCCGCTTCAACGCGCTGCAAGCAGCCGCCGCAGCGCGCAGGCCACGCGCTCGCGTGTTCCCTTCCATAAAAATTGACAGTGTACAGTGGATTCGAGTGGCCTATATTGGCTCATATATCCCACAAATATGCTAGCTATATTTAGTGGACACGGCTGTAGAACGTATCCAGCCTAGGGCATAAAAGCGACGCCCGCCATCGCTGGGCTGAGCGAACTTCTGGCTGAATCCAAAGCGAAGGCGTACACTGTCATCGTGTTCGGAGGAGAAAGCAAGATAAGGCGATGCGGTCCGAGTGAAATATTTGCTTTCAGACGCGATCTGAGCTATAAACAAACTGCTCTAACAACAGGTAGCGTGTGTGTGTGTGTGTGTGTGTGTGTGTGTGTGTGTGTGTGTGTGTGTGTGTGTGTGTGTGTGTGTGTGTGTGTGTGTGTGTGTGTGTGTGTGTGTGTGTGTGTGTGCGTGCGTGCGTGTGTGCGTGTGCGAGCATGCGTGCGTGCGTGCGTGCGCGTCTATGATGGAATGAAAAAAATACAAGAAGAAAATGGCAATAACAGCCGTTTTTATGTGTCCGGGTTATATACGACTGTTTCCGCGGCTATCAGGATCCCACCGAAGTCGCTGTAACTGAAAGCGTTTTAACGACCGAACGTTGCTTTCACTTCGCGATGCGGAATGGCGCCACAGACATGTCCACGCTTGCTGCCAACTCGGTCAGCCAACTTTTATTTAATTGCATTTCTGTTTTACTTTATTATTCGTCGTTCCTTTGCATCGGCTCTTACGTGCCGCCCGGTCGCGGCCCACTAAACTTTGCGGATCTCTCCCAGAGGAGATATACAAGATGTACTCTCCGTTTTTTATTGCGTATCCTGACAGCCTTATCGCCAATAAATCTTGCCATCTCCCTCTAAAGCAGTGGCTCTACTTATCGGCTGAACGCGTCTGAATGGGTCGACCTGTTCTTAAAGCGGTGACAGCGCTTTCTTGTGCTTATAGGCATGCGCCTAAATTTTTAAGTAAACGTAGTGGCAGTAACGTCCGAACGGAATCCAACGTCCTCAAAGCGACCGCTCATATCCAATAGCGAGTGAAAAGTTCTTTTATCTAGGTGCAGCGTCGGAAGCACTGTCCTCCTGTGTACTGCATCTTTTACTATCAGAAACCTGAATTCTTTGATAACGGTCTGCATGGACATCAGTGTTAGTAGCTCTAAATGCGCCGATGCCTTGCTTAAGAGAGACCTAGTTGAACAACAATTTGTTGTGATGTACCCTGGTGCGGGTGAGATACTCTCTCTGCATCCAGCAATGACTACGTGAGGGACTGTGCGGCGCTGTGATGCACAGTGTGCCAGTGCGCACATAGCTTATCTTAAATTGGTCACTCATGACATCATATTTTATGATTTTTTCGTCGTTTGCACACTCTCTCTACCTTTGAAGGCATTGCATGGCAGGCGGAATACTTTAGGACTTGGAGCTTTTTTTTTTATATGTCACTGCTCTCTTATATGTCACTGCTCCCTTTATATGTCACTGCTCTCGTTCTGCTCTCTTAACCATTGGTCGGTAAACTCCCTCATGAGTCTACTCACTCGGACTCACCCAGACTCAGACCGGGGCTGTGAGTCTTTTTTTTTTCTTCTTTCAAGAGAGGAGATAAATTCCCTAACAAGCGTTCACGTGAGGCCCTACGGGCATGCTCCTCTGCATGCACAACTCGGACTAGGCGCTATCTCGTACGCCTTCAGCGGAGTCCGGAACACCCTTCGTGTCTGACCAACAAGCATCTGATCATGAAGCTCAGCGGGCTCGAGCAGCTTCCACAACGCGTAGCTGCTTGGAGCACGTGCCGCGGTTCGAATGGAGGTGCTCCCTTGTCCCGCGTGAAGGGTGTGCCGGGCGTGGGCGGCTGTGGTCATCTACGCAAAGTAATCGAATTAGGGGCGAGAGGGAGAGGGAGAGAGAGAGAGAAGTGTTGTGACGAGGCGGCCAGTTGAGGGCCGGTATCAACGAAGACATAGAATTCGCGGCGCATGCTTTACGCCTCTTGCCCCGTAATGGTTCACCGCCATGTGATTTATCGATCATCGTAGCCGAGCTAATTTCGGGGCTGCTTGCATTGTTAACCACGGGCGGTTGCGGCATCTTTGTTCTCGGTTATTGTGGATCGCTATGCCCGCACTCTATGTGCCTTGGTAACCTCTGCTCTATTGTATGGCGCGCGGCATGCATTTGAGCCTTCATCGGTGCTAATTTTCGTTATGTGCTCCCTCAAGCGTGACGCTTTGTTAAATGCGCTATCTGTTTCTTTTTATTGCACCAAAACGCTGCTCTTCTGAATTGGTAAATTTCACCGAAAATTTCGGATTGCAGAATGAGTGGGTAGGGATTAAGTGCGGGTTGAATGAAAGGTAGGTGTCGAATTTGATAATTTGAAGTGTAGAAACACAAATTAATACTATTGTTTGATGGTATAATACATTCGATTGATAATAGTGAGGCATGTTACGGATAGTCAGTATTTTAATGGGAGCATACCAGTGACATCGATAGGGTACCTAACAGCGTCAATGATGTCATGAATGCTAAAATGTGAGAGGGCCCTGCTACAGTACAGAAATTATGAAGGTTAAAGGCCTAGCTATTTCAAGAGCGCGTGTCCATGAAATATCTTCATGAAATCTGCCGCCGAAACGAAGGAGCAAATTTCGGTTGTTCTCAAGTGTCAAGTGCTGAATGGTCAGCACTAGTCTACTGAGCGTGGGGTCGATTGCCATCATCTCCGCAGGTTTTTCACGTCGATGGAACTCAAAGTTGAAGCACTCGTATTAAGTGCCCTCTCTGCCAATCTGTTAAAGGTAGTCTCAACGCTGACTCTATGGCGCGCCTCGTGGATGCTAGTGTGCTGTACAGGGCGTGAAGTAATGCCACTTATGATATGCATAGTCCATGTTCCACGACCTGCCTCTCATGTGGCCAGGATGCAGAAGTGATCTGTATACAATTTGCATCAGCCTTGCTTCTTCGTACGCTATAATGCTTTTCGTTAACGCATGGCATAACAGCTCCTAACCTCAGAGAACGAGAACGCAAGTCTGGTTAACAAGCGAGGTATAAGCTTTGCGAATTTTGATCGTGCCTCATTCGCACATTACCTTCTCTAAGTACGCCGATATTCTGGGTTGTTTAGCTGTCAAGCTATGCCGCCAGCTCATAGGGGGCGTGCGTATGAGCCGGAAGTCTAGGCACAAATTACCAAACGTTTAGTTAGAGCAATGGTTCCTTCCACCAGGCACCGTAACTAACAGCTTGACTTCGCAATCAAGAAAAATCGTTCAACAGAAACATTTTCGGATGGGTTGTTAATATGTGTTCGCTTGCATATTGAGGAGGGTTAAACACGAAAAGCGAAGCCGTCGAGTGCGCGTTCACTGCCTTTGAAGGAGTTCGGATTAGAGCACTGCACGGGCTCGGACCTACCCGAAAACCCGAGCCCGGCCCGGCCCGTGGGCCGGGTCGGGCCGGGTAAAGCGGTTTTCACCGCGGGCCCGGGCCGGGCTCAGGCCTGAAGCTCCGGGCTTAGGGCCGGGCCCGGGTTTGAGGCGGCGGGCTCGGGTCGGGCCGGGCTTGGACTTTGCTCATTTCTTAAAGAGACACGAAAGTGAAACACTGAATAGGTTTAGATTGATAAAGTGTACTCTGAGATCTCTAATGTCTTTAATTGTACCATGATAAGTTTTTTAATACAGGATAAAATAAAGGTCAAAGTTCTCCTTTAAGGTTTCGGGTCGAAATCTCCACGTGTGATGACACTGATATGTCGTACTTCGGAGACATTGGCTCAATGGAATTTCCTGAAAATAGGTATGGAACATCCATAGGTGTAACATACCTATTTTCAGGAAATTCCTTGGCCCCCTGAAAGGTCAATGCACTTCATTTTTACGGATTTGTAATAATGTGGGCACTAATAGATGCCGTCAAAATGTATGACGTCACGGCGTTTGGTGCGCGAATTTCAAAGTGGCGTCGCCCTCAGTATTTTCTTTTTGCAAAATTTCTCGATCGCCAATGGACCTGTTGCGGCGAGCATGGTGATTTTGGTACTGAGACAGAGTAATTTTCTTATGATAGACAAATTGTGTGTCACTGTAGTGTCGCTTTAAGATTGTTCCACTTACGTTTTGCGTACATATACGTATGTTCCATATATTATATCCGTAAAAAGGTTTTTTGATGTGGGGCAAGCTATTTGGAGAGATTTTTGGAGAGACACGTACTGAATTTTCTTTGCTTCTTGCATAACGGGCCTTGCATAGACTAGGCGCTTATATAGTTAACATCTCACTGTTCTTTGCTTTATTAGTTGCATTCGCTATGATTTTATATCCTGAATTTTATTTTGTACGGGCAGTAATAAATTTAATACGATAAATTTATCTAATAAATTGATATCTATAACTGATCATCAGAAGAGCAATCACAGAGCTCCAAGGCAGGGCAATTAACTTCCTTGAAGTTCCGGCAGTCCACTAACACGAAAGGTCTGCGCGTAGTCTCGTTACATAGAATCACTATACAAAGACACGTTCTTTTTCGGAGCTCCGTCACGGCTCCCAGTGGTCATGTGAAGTGACTTGGACCGGCGCAGCCTACTTTGTGTACCCACATGGTTAACGTCTCAGTTTTCATCGTGGTCCGCCATATGGTGCGAGAGCTACATGATACTGCCGCAACAGCGCGAGAATGTGCAGGCACGGCCGCTGCATCTAAAAGCGTTTCATCCAGCGGCCGTGGTGCAGGAATAGCATATGTCCATTAAACAAGATGTGGGGCATAATATGTTCCCTTGACAATATATCTGGCTTGAAAAAAGAAAGACTATTATGAATTCCACACTGGGTGATGTCCCCTTGCCTAGAACCATATGCATAAAATGAGTGAGCGTCGAGAAGCTTATTCACGCCTTAATTACCAAACTGGAACCAAACCCGAAAACCGATCAAAATTTCTTCGTCCAACTCCTGCCACTCGCACACGCGTAGTCCAATCGCCACTTTCAACCGGTACAACAGCGTTAGCATTAGCAAAGCATACATATTATAATATAAAGAAAAAGAGTAGTACAAAAAATGCGTAACCTACACTGGTGAAAACTACAAGGAGAAGCGCACAAAGACGAGTTTTATAGATTATACTGAAGAGTGGCACGACGTTCGGGAACAATAGAAATGAAGCGATGAGCCGGAAAGCTATGTTCATTCTGCAGAAGTCCGCAGAGACGTCCGAAATTTGCTCCAGTGGGGGAGGTCTGAGAACTACGACTGCCGACGCCTTCACTATTCGCAAAGAAGACGTCATGCGCCCTTGCGGCTAGTGCAAACAGTTCAAGAAACTGCAGCGCGGCAGGATATCTCATTCAACAGAGCATGGCGTGCTTACAACCGAAATCTCTTGATAAATTTGACTTTCTGCACAATGACTTGTAAAAGATGAACTGTGAACTACGCCACAAAAACTTATTTGATTTGATTTTCCTTTATTGATACCCTAAAGGCCAAAGACATCAGAGAGGGAAGTCAGTAGAAAATTAGAAGAGAAAGCAAACAATAAATAAATACGCAAGTTCTTCGGCTCTATAGACTGCGTATACTAGCAGTGGTGCAATATACGGAAATAATGCTCCAGTAAATATTTTTTTCCGTCCTTTCGGATGTTTGTAAGTCTTTGGAAAATTACACGTGGTGCGCGGTGTGTTATAACATTGATCTAGGTTAGCATATTTAGAACAACGATAATAAATTTGTCTTTTTTTCTCTATTTCTCTCGCCGGTGCAAGGTGCTACTTTGCTGAAGATAGGTGCTACATATCCAGAAGGGTGCATGATTGGGTTTGATGTAAAGCATGCTTTAAATTTCTGTAGAGAGCATAATAAAACGAAGTGAAGAGCGCGTTCTGTTCTCTGTCTCATCTGTTCTGATTGCGCTTCTCGCTGAAACTGAAGTCATGCTGCAAATCACATTTTTTTTTGCTACAATATCCGCTACCAGGGGCGTTGGCAGGGGCCTGCAAAAGTCAAGCTCACTAACACTTGTTCCCTACCCAAGCGACACAAGCACTCCCCCACCTCCGCCACCGTGATGCAACACGGGTTTGCACCGTCCAAGGCAAAATTCTGTCGATGGTCATGTCCGCTACCAAACGCTGTTGATGATTCTCATTGTATTTGTTGAAAAAATATGCACATATAAAGCTGACGAAGAGGCGTTCATTGTACCCAGTATGTCCGGTCAACTGTTAACACAGTGTGGCCCTTTTGTACAAGGAATTACCATAGAATAAAGCATACGTGTTAGCGTAGCCTGCACAAAACAAAACGTAGTCATTTGCTACATAAAACGCCTTGCTGTCGATTTCATGTTCGGGCAACACCACCTAGATTCATGGTTCGGGCCTTTATCGGGCCCGATCTGCGGTCGGGCCGGGCCGGGTCGGGTAGCTGAAACTTTTTCTCGGGTTCGGGCCGGGCCCGGGTTTCGCTTTTGAATGACCGGGCCGGGTTCGGGCGGGTAAACTTCAACGTGTGCCGGGCTCGGGCCGGGCCCGGGCCGAGAATCACGGCCCGTGCAGTGCTCTAGTTCGGATATAAATATTCGCACTTAACTCCTAAGAGGCTGGTTATCGCAATTTCCACATAATTCGCAACTTACGAAAGCCTGTACCTCTTGATGGGTCCACCCGCTGGCAGGCTTGTGCTTCCTGCTGTGAGCTTTCTCCGAGGACGATGTATTCCTGGGCCTATCATGCAATAGTTCAAAGGTCCTTAATATCAATCAGCAAGATGGGTCTGGAGCGATATCATTACTTGTATTCATATTCGTAGCGCAAAATACCAGATGCAGAACACAAATAAGGAACACATACACAGGACGGGTGCTATAGCGCTCGTCCTGTGTTGTGTTCCTTACGTGTGTCTGCGACTGTCTTTTTTTTTTTTTAAATGCGAAGCATTTCTTAGCGAACTTCGGCGACTTTGAGCGTATCTATCTATCTATCTATCTATCTATCTATCTATCTATCTATCTATCTATCTATCTATCTATCTATCTATCTATCTATCTATCTATCTATCAAGCTATCTATCTATCTAGCCGCCTACGACTTTGTGCTCTCCTGGCCGTATCGTTAATGGGATTTCTACCAAATTTGGTATGTCATAACATAACCGTATGACGAACATAAATGACTGGTCATATCATGAAAATCATGACTAACTTGTCATGAAAAGTATGATTTACATGCCACGCTCATGGCGCGCTCGCGGCCGTTTCGTTAGCTTGATATACACCAAACTTGGGATTGAGTGAGGTGACTGTATGACGAACATAAATGAGAGGTGGTAATATGCAAATAATGACGTGCATGTCATGAGCGACATGACTTGCATTCCACGCTCATGGCGCGGTCGCGGCCGTTTCGTTAGCTTGATATACACCAAATTTGGTATTGAGTGACATGACTGTATGACGAACATAAATGACACGTGGTAATATGGAAATCATGACATGTCATGAGCGACATGACTTGCATTCCACGCTCATGGCACGCTCGCGGTCATTTTGTTCGCTTGATATACACCAAACTTGGTATTGAGTGACGTGACTGTATGACGAACATAAATGACAAGTGGTAATATGGAAATCATGACATGTCATGAGCGACATGACTTGCATTCCACGCTCATGGCGCGCTCGCGGCGGTTTCGTTAGCTTGATATACACCAAATTTGGTATTGAGTGACATGAATGTATGACAAACATAAATGACAAGTGGTAATATGGAAATCATGACATGTCATGAGCGACATGACTTGCATTTCACGCCCATGCACGCTCGCGGCCGTTTCGTTAGCTTAATATACACCAAATTTGGTATTGAGTGACATAACTGTATGACGAACATAAATGACACGTGGCAATATGGAAATCATGACATGTCATGAGCGACATGACTTGCATTCCACGCTTATGGCGCGCTCGCGGCGGTTTCGTTAGCTTGATATACACCAAATTTGGTATTGAGTTTCATGACTGTATAACGAACATAAGTGGCAGGTGCTAACATGAAAATCTTGGCGTGCATGCCATCTACAACGCCATTTACATGCCATGGTTATGGTGCACTTGCGTACAGTTCGCTAGCTTGATATACACCAAAATTGGTATTGCACGACGTGACTGTATGACGAAAATAAATGACAGGTCCTAACATGTAAAACATGACATTCAAATTATGCAAAGCATGATTTGCTCCTTCGTGGCTGCTTCGCATTACATCGATTCCCACAGTGCGTGGGATCTGCCGACTTTTTTGCGCTACGAATATTAATATAAGTGACTCAAACCAACTAGCCCGCATCACCGCCTTGAATATATCATTACATTGTTGGTGATATCGCGGTCGATCAGTGGCATTCATGGCTGAGTACGAGGCGGCCAACAGTTCTGGTGTACAACTCTGCGCCATAAAAACATTGCGCACGCGCATTCGTAATAACATACTAATAATAAACGTCGTTAACACATACGCAGCACACAAAAATGTGCACGAAAATGTATTCAAAGTGGATATATATAGATAAAAACAAACGGGACACAAGGTGTGATTATTGTGGGGCTTCCATGTGAGCTACACTTTCAGTTACATTTGTGGTTTAATACACCTCCCGCGAGTCAGATGTTTCGCATGCTGTGATATCAGGGAGGCCTCCTCATCTTGGACATCGTCTAAACCGGATGTGAACCACGCCAGTATGAAAGCAAACAAACGAGAAGTGCCTCACTATGCTCGGTGTCTGTCCTAAATCGCTGAACCACAAGAGGTCAGAGAGAGCTAGCTGCCGGGTGCACCTCTCGTATAAAGTCATCTCGCTGTGAGTCTGTAGCACGAGAACGCACGCAACGGAAAGCAGTGTCTAAGATGCGAGAGCTGTCGCGACCGGTCAAATGGCCGAAGGCATAGCGGCCGACAGCTCGCGTGACCAACGTGACCCCGCCGGAGTGACATGACCGCCTAATGCGGAGATCACGACGGGTGCGATCTTCTTACGAGGCTCTGACGGTCCGCTATAGAACGGCTTTCCCATTCCTTCTGCGTTTATTTCTTTAATCCTGTTGGGCTTTAATATCTCTGTGCTACTTTCGCTGACAGCCAGGCCCAGTTGAATGAGAAGGACCTTTCCCTCGCGGCGGCGTGGCTGTGACTATCCTGGGAGGTCGCCTTCACCTCATACGTCAACGCGTTCACTGAACAGATACCCTACCGCCAGGTGAAACAGTCGCAACCAATCGGAATCTGCCACTGGGAAGATGCACGGCAGAAAAAATATGGCTTAGACCAGATATGTCGCGTATTACCGAGCCATGACCAGCAATTGATCTTCACTCTGTTAAACCAGGCATCAAAACGATATAAACTCTCCATCCTAGTGGTGTTTGTTTGTGGGGCACGAACTGTCATGCCAGTAAACAGCACATAAGCAAATAAATAAACTACGGAAGGCACGCGCGAAACCAGCGCGCAAAAGTGAGCGTGCCTCGTTGACACAGCAATGCGCCGCGCTAAACACGAGCCCACATAGCAGACTGCCTGCACACGCCCCCCAGTTTATGCCGCTCGAACAAAAAAACGAGGCAATCAAATAATCAGCCAAGTGTCAGATAAACCGTAAAGTAAATTTCTACTTTACTTTGGCATGTACAAAGTTGTCCGCCGCTGTGGTATAGCGGTTAGGGTGCTCGGCTGCTGACCCGAAGGTCGCGGGTTCGATCCCGGCCGCGGCGGTCGCATTTCGATGGAGGCGAAATGGTAGAGGCCCGTGTACTGTGCGATGTCAGTGCACGTTAAAGAACACCAGATGGTCAAAATTTCCGGAGCCCTCCACTACGGCGTCTCTCATAATCATATGGTGGTTTTGGGACGTTAAACCCCAGATATTATTATATGTACAAAGTTATGAGTATTCGAAAAAAAAATTCTCTTGAGTTGTTGGTTTTCTTTATTTGTCCCCTCGTCACCTAGTCGCGCTTCAATCCTACGGCGGGCGTTCATGTCTGTGGCAATAGGTTTTCGACCACTTTTCGTTCCAAGTTTCACGGCCGATATGATTTGACCATGGCAACACCATGCAAGACTCTGCTGTGCTAATAGAAGTGCTGTGCTAATAGAACCACGTGCTCTTAATCTAGGGTGGGCTTGTTGTGAGCCTCCAGTTGCGACTAAAATTACCCGCGGAGGCCCACACATTTGCCAGCAAGGGGCAGCGATGACAGCGTGAAGCCAATTTCGTGAAGATGATCTGCAGTAGCCGCTTCCTTCCTTTTGATATCGCGATGTGGGTATGCAGTCAGCGGCGTGCCCTTACTAAGAAAAGAACGAGCGGAGGGGTACAGAGGAACAGCTCATGAAGGCCCGGTCACGCTTTCATTGGGAAAACATGACCACAGGAAGATCTATGATTCATCTCCGTGTTTTGCAGCAGCACCTCGGCAATCTACGCCAACCCCCTTTCGCACACGCATAGGCTACCGCAATGTGGCATTCACCTCCGCGAATAAAGACGTCTGAATGCGCACAGCACATCTCTGGCCCTATTCTACACACCCAGCCGCGATTTCGTTGACAAATGATGCGCGTGACGCCAGCCGCCCTTCGCGGTGTTTCATGGTGTTTCCTTACGCGTTAACGGTTAGCCGCTGGCGCCGTCGTTCTAGATGCGTATCGGTGGCTACTGCGCGTGCGCGATATGTCTCTGTTCGTTTTCAGGCGTCACCACCACGGGCTTGGTCTTTTCCCATCTGCGAACCTTATCACGATGCCGACGACTAGGATAAGTGCGAAAGCGTGCTTGATTGAGACATCGTCGTGTTCACCTTGCTCGCCTATTTCCCGCATGATGACGCCTCGTAGCCAGTTGTTAATCGGCACGTTCTGCGTTCGCGGTTTGCCATCGATAGAGCCTCACTTTGAACAGATACTTCGGCGGCCTACTTCTCGCTTAACCGGTGACGATGGTCTTCGCAGTAGCGGTAAGTAGAGGATGACTAATGACTCTTGATGAAACCTCATTATGCAGTATGATTTGCCCATTCGCGTGCCTTTGTCCCGGGAGAAGACATACCAATGATCGCTTGCGTTATCGACGACTCGTGAAGCGGTCGTGGACAGATAGCCCGATAGCTTAGCGGAGGCTTCTTAGAAAGCAAGTCCCCGACGATAAATAGCGTGCGTATAGTTTGTAAAGGCCATCAGATGCGGAAGTATCTAGCCGTTATTTAGGCAGGAGAACATGGGAGGAGCGTGGAAAGACCATGGATTGTATGTCTGATGTCGTATTAGCTTTTCTAGATACCAGTTTCTTCTGTCTGATCATTGACATCAGGAGCGAGATGACAGCGATTGTTCAGACGTTCACATTAACACTAAAGTTGCGCCCTCAGGGATATTGTCAGTGATCTTGTACAAGCCAGAGGCGGGCAACTGCAGATTAATGTTACGGTCGACACAGAACATTCAACCGCTTGCGAGAACGCTACTGATAGTTCAATTGCAAAGCTCCCTGCAATCTGTCGCGATGTTGTTTTCAGATGTACAATGTCTTATTTTGTTTAGTTTTTGTTTTCGGATGTGCCACACATTCCGACATCAAGCAGCTTCACAAGTGTGAATCTTGGTTCCTGGGATTTCCGAAGAAGTGACAGCTCTGAAGCAATTCGAAAGCCTTTCCCACCTCTCTTTCAATTGCCCCCCATCGCCTTCCCACGTGCAGGGTAGCAAACCAGTTATCCTGGACTTGTTAACCTCCCTGCCTTTCCTTCTCTACTATTTCTTCTATAGTCTTTCCCACCTTCGCCGGTTTTCAGTTGAATATGAATCCGCCAAAGCGCTACAGTTCGTTTCAACCAACTTCATTTCAGCACGCGGAGAGGAAAGAGTGTGCTTTCATTAATAATTGTCGGGGTTTTATGTCCCAGAACCGCGATATGATTATTAGGGCCACCGTAGTGGAGGGCTCCGGAAATTTTGCCCACCTGGGTTTCTTCAACGTGCTCTTAAATCCAAGTACACGGGTCCTCTGCTGTGCCATACTGCTTTGGGCCAGCGCAATAAGTACGCATAAATTTCTTTGTTGTGGCTCCGTGACCGTAGTGGATGGATGCTCATTAATGGACCGGTTCCCATTGCGCAAGCTTTCTTCAAAATCATTGGGAAGTGACCAAGTGCTCGCGTAATTGTTTGTGCCTTGGTTGTGTCCAACAGGTTGTGTCTAACAGGTTGTGTCTAACAAAGAAAAAAAAACTAGCCCTTATATTCCCCTTCTTTCGTTCACGCGGTTTTAAAGCAGTGCCTCCGAGATCGGAGCAAGTTTGGCCAAGAGACCGACGTGTGACGATTTCATTGCTTTGACGTCACGTTATGTGACGGCATGATGACGTTATGATGACGTCGTGATATGATTTTTTTCGTGCCACTACGTGTTGACGACGCCGACAATCACTTTTCGTGTTCGACAATGCATCCAGGCGTTTCGCCTTAAAGGAGCACTGACATCAAATTTACGCATGTGGGTTTTTTTTTTTTTTTTGCATCCGCGAGTAGCTATCGACCCCCAAGTAACGATTCTCAACTCAAAATGCAGCGGAGGCACGAATAAGTACCAGTAATGTTGATTAATATATCCGGCATCGAACGCTATTCAAAACGGGTGGAAAGCCCGCCAAATTTTAGTGCTGGTAGCGCTACCTCGCGGCCACGTCGGGGCCGCTCCCCAGCTTTTCTCGCTGCCACAAAAAAAAAGATGACGTCACGTCCAGCTGACATCGCTGACATTTCGTCTGCTAGGAGCCCACGCGCAGCCATGTCTTGTCGTCAACATCATCGTCCCATCATCGTCGCGGTCAACATCGACAAGCGAGGATGACAACGACCTGGGAATAGCCCCGGCCTCGAGACGGCGCCTCGTATCAAATGAGAGACCCAACTGCTTCGCCAACACAGGATTCATCCTGTAGCAGCCCGCGTCAAAGTGAAGCGAGTAAATGCGGCTTTTGATCACAGGCGTCCAGTCCCTCGGTCCAACGGCGCGCCGTACGAAGTCAACCCGCTGGCTGCGTTGAGGTTCGAGGCTTGGAAATGCATGAAACGCCACGCACTTTCCGCTTTTTCCGCGCCTCGACCTGCGGGTTCGTACTACGCATCGGTGCCCCGACATCTTGGCACGTACTGCGTCGCTCCGAATGATCGCACTCGCGCTGTGGAGCACACGACGAATCAGTCGATGCGACACGATGAACCGCGCGCACGGATCAACACAGCAAGGAGAGCGACTAGCGAGAGCATCGCCGGGCGTCGGCGCCAACAATAAACACACTCAGACCGTCGACGTCATTGTTACTAGCGTATCGTCACAAGTGTGGAATGTATCACACCTCACACGTAGTACTAGTGTCGATGTCGCAGGGCAGTCAGTTTTCCGTTGAGCTTTCATACGCTGTTTGCCCTCGAAATAAAATAACTTCCACGCGATGGATGCCATTCAAATTTGGCCAAGACCTATGCATACCGAGCAATCGAATGAGGGACACATCTCGATTCTGAAATTTAATGTCAGTGCTCCTTTAAGGTATATTTATCGTGTGCATAAATGGATGGGCTTGACTGGATACGATTTTCTTTTGTACACAATTATGCATGCAACATGCAGTATTTAAGTTCTATAATTTCTCTCCCCTCAGTCTCGGGAGCGTCTACGTGGCCTTCGGTGCGTCGGGCCGCTTATATCATTCACACTACGCTCGCGTAAAGGATCGTTGACTCACATCCGTCAGCGTCAATCTTCCTCCTCAGCACTCTTTAGAGGCGCCGACTGCCCTTTTCATTACTGCTTTAGACTCGCGCTTTAAGTCTACAATCTCTACACATACGACGAACGGCATCTTGCACTTGGCAGGCCCTCACCGTTTGCGGCACGGAAAACGAACGCCCCGTCTTGGCACCTTGTTAACCTTTTGCAATGCGAATCTGTTTGTCTTCGCTTCACTTCTCCACGCCTATCGTGTTAGCAGCCACAAAAGCGCGCGAAGGGGGTTGGCCATTCGGATAGACGGAACAGCTCGCCTGCTGACAGACGTACGGCCGAGTGATAGCTGACGGGTGTGAATGGTCAGCCGGAACACAGGAAGGGGGCTAACAGAAACACCCGGCGGACGGATGACAGATTCAAGCTCCGTGAAGTCGGCCTTCGGGCGGGAAGATTTGTGACGGGTTTGTTTCGGTGGCGTCAGTGGATATCCGCCTGGTACTGCGCCTCGGCTAGATCTAAGCGTGATCCGTCTACAACGGCTACGGCAGTTTCATGGTTCTAATCTATTTCCCCAACCTCTGCCATCCCGTCCTATACAATCGTCTCGTCTATTCTACGGCTGCATATGTTTGAAAGTGCGACTAGTGGTTGTTGTGTAAGTACGACTAGTGCCTCATCACTACCATCAGGTTGTGTAAAATGCTTGCTACGAAGAGAAAATGTGCTGCCAAAATAGGCACCGCGTTGCCATTTGTCATTAAGTTGTGAACTGTATCAAAAGTACTCATTGAGTACGAACAGAGGTCGGCAGAGGTACGGTGGAAGTTTGTCCGTAGTTTACTGTTATATACTTGACTGCTCGTGCTGGATTAGTCTCAAAGCGACCTCAATAGTTGCCTTGATCATTTATATTACATACATATAGTTACCCGGCGTTCATATACGTACACGAGCATGCGTGTACGTATATGAACGCAGGGTAATAAATTACGCATAACAGTACCACGGCCGCTGGATAAAATCCAGCGGCCGTGACATGCGCATTGTATCCGAGAATTTTCGATAATCCTCATCTTTTCAGTTGACAGTCGGCTCCCTCACAGTCCTATACTTTCATCTTTTTATCCTTTGCATTCTGCGCAAGTATATCTTTATTTCTGTTTGATGCTTCTAAAGAGCGACACTACCACCAGGTAGACGTGGTCACGTTCTAAATATCTTAAGATACGCAGACATTTAAACTGCTCTTTTTTTTTCTTTTCTCCTACGCATCTACAGTGTACCCGCTATTCATTCCATATCTCCCATCCAAACCCGCTCGGCCCACACCACGTTAAGACGCGGTGGACTTCAAGGAAGCGAAACAGCGTAGGCTTGACCGGAAAAGAAGAATGAATGGCGGGCAATCAGAAAGCGCGGTGTTGTCCCTAAACAACGATGTGGGCCCGACGCGTCAGCGTGGGCTTCGGCGCCACAGAAGCCGTCCGTACAATTGCTCAGACACAACGCGTGCCGACCACGCGTTGAGGTTCCCGCAAATTCTGAGCCACAATCAACGACCACGCGCGCACCGCTTCCTTTTGTACTATCTAGTTAAAAGTTGATAGTGCCTCGGTATCTCCGTATTCTGCGGAGCCTGTTACAACGACCACGACCACCGAAAGATCGTTGACGCCGTGCAAACGAGTTGCATCGAGATGGCCTCGATGTGCGCGACCGAGATCGTCTTCGTAGGTGTCGAGCAGCACGGAACCACCAGATGGTGCACTTGCCTCCGCTGCGCTGCTTGCATATATTCGATTGAATGACTGGCCTAATGAACTCAGCGTGGTCGTTCTCTCGACGTTGTGTTGTCTATAGGTTATGGCAAACGGCTGCGCGCACGTGGGTTTCGTCCGGGCATCTGAGTCGTCCGATGGCTCCCGTGACACCTCCGCAGGAGTTTACAGATTGTTCGAAGTGGTAGGGAGCGTGACTCTTAGGCCTAACCGTACCAAAAGTGTGGAGGAGTTCATCCCTTACTTACTGCTACACTCTAAAAAAAAAAACCGTTTTTTTGGTGACTCCTGACATGTCATGTACATAACTGTGTTTGAAGAAGCGCATGAACTCCTTCTGGAGATCATTCTACTGTCTTAGGAGAGTCGTTCGACCCTAAGGAGAGTTGACGTGCCTTTTTAAAGAGAGTCGAAATGCGTGATAAGCCAGGAGTCACCGAAAAGATTGACACGCATACTTTTATTTTCTTAGAGTGTACCATCTTTTAAATGATTAGGTGTCAGTCTACTTTTGTACCATGTGAATTGCTCGTAAGACTTCGAGAAATATTTTCGTCTCTGGTATCGTGACAATAACAACCACTTGCGTATTGAATTCCAGACAAGTCTGGTCACTCACACTAACGATCGATAAAATGCCGCTGGCCGATATGTCTCAGTGATGAACTGCGGCTTAGAACCCAGGAAAAGGCAGTGGTCGTGCGTGGAAAAATGATTACCTTGACTGCCAACGAATGTTTACGTTACGTCTTAAAAGAGGCCGTGTGCTGTCACTCGACGATGAATGGAGAGACTGGAGCGTCCACTAAGGCACGAAAAAAATATTGAAAAAAAGAAATGAAAACGGTGGAGTTTAGGAGGGGAGAACGCAGCAAGTGTAAGGTGCGAAGCAACGCCACAATGACCACAAAGACCCGCGGAGGAACGTACGTCACCACCCATTGCAGACACAGTGACCCCTCCGTGCCTCGGACTGTCAACTCAAGGGAGCTGTAGGGTGGGGCATCTGGGACGACGACCTAGAGTGCCCATCCAGCTAGGTGCGATGTACCGGGACTTTCGCTGTACAACTCGCTTCGAAGCTCCATACGCACACTTGTAAACGTGCTCTTTCGAGTCAGGTTATAGAATAATATAGATGCGTTGCACATAGAGGGAACCATATAAAAGTATTTGTTTTTGAAAACTGGCGTTTCTCCTAATAACCGTACTGTTTCAGGTTTCAAATCAGAAAGAGTAAAGTGATATGTTGCATATTACCAGCTTTTTTTTATTGCGATAGCAATTATATGGACACTCGCGGCTGGTTTTCGCCGTCGGCGTCGGCGTCGGCGTCATTTGTCGTATATATGTATATGTAGATATATAACCGGCCCCGCCCGTCGTTCGTGAGCGTGAAAAGACGCGAGGGGGGGTCCCCTCGAGCGACCTTCGATTTTGCAGCGGGGCGCGCGCGTTATCTCCCCTTCTCGGCGGCCGACAGCGGGCGGGGGGGGGGGCGACGTTCGATTTTACGAGCGCGGGGCGGGTGCGCGCGTTATCTCCCCTTCTCGGCGGCCGACAGCGGGGGGCCGGTGTACCCTTCTACGTGCTGCGCTCTCAACGCGAAGAGAATTCTCTTAAACAAGCGTTTTCTAGAGTTGCGTGAGATCGGATCCAAAAAGAGTTAGCTGCCAGCCTCACTTCGTATAACATTACAATTTTTTTGCTATCGCATTCATTGCTTCACCCTTGCGGTGAAACTGTGACTTTTTTTTATTTTATTTTCTTGAGGTAGTCATCACGTTCATCGCGTAGTTCCACTTGCCTGGCAAACGTCTAAGGTCTAGTTATATCCTTTTGACGAGCATGCATTCCCAAATGAACGTAACTCTGCATTAAGAGTATAACAAGTTTACTTGAAGGCCGTACATAACCCCTAAATCCGCCACCAGCTCCATATACTCGGTGCGCATGCTCACGCTATCGTAAACAGAAGTAGCAGCATGTCAGAGCTAGAGAAAAATACTAGCGGCTTTCATGGGCGTATAGTTTCCTTGAGTGGAGCAAGTGCAGTGAGTCACGCTGCACAAAATACATAACAAAATGGCTGTCTATGAAAGCCAGCTAAAATCAGCTGCGAACAGGCAGACAGATGGAAACTATGTGCGTCATATGGAAATTTCCAATCTCGCGCAAAGTGCTCGGAGATCCCACTCTCGTTCACCCTACTATTGTGCCGGCATGGTCAGCAGCTTATGCGCTTAAAGGGACACTAAAGGGCAAAACGATTTTTCGCGCATTAGTTAAGTACAATTTCACTATCCCGAAAACACCACTCTTACCGCGACACGACGCTTGGTAAGCGAGAAAACACGCGAAAAGAAAATGCGGGTTGAGACGCCACCTTGAGATTCCCGCACCAAACACTGTGACGTCATAGATTCTGAAGGCGTCTACTGAGCCCTACGTAGCTTCTAATCGATAAAGATGAGGTGCATTGTCATCTGTGGGTGCCATAGACCTAGCATACGAAGTTTCAGAAAAATTCATCGAGCCAATGTCGCGAAAATATGAAAAATACATTTGGAATTTCTGACGTCACGCGCGCAGATATCGGCGCCAAATTTAAAAATAAAACTTCAACCTTGATTTTCTCCGCTAATAATGAACTTATAATAGTGAAACATATGGCATCAGAGCTCCCAGAGTGCAGTTTGTCAATCTAAACCAAGTCATTGTTTCGCTTTAGTGTCCCTTTAAGCTTAAGCTTAGGCGCGTCACAGATCATGGTCAAGCTTAAGCTTAAGCTTATGCGCGTCACCGATCACGCTTAAGCTTAAGCTTAAGCTTATGTGCGTCACCGATCACGCAAAGAAAACGCGGTAAGCCCATCGGATTGAACATTTGCTCGTAAACGAGGGGCGATCGTATAAGCGGCGAAGTCGGCCGGTTATAAGGAGGAGGGCGCCAATCGGCAACTCTCAGCGGGGCAGCAGTAGTTCTCGATTGGCGGCAAAAATCAAGAACACTATCTGGGCTTGGTCGGAACGCACCGACCCAGCGAACGGTCGACTCGGTCAGCCGTCCAGGGTCACTCGGTGCAGCCCGCAGGTCATGAGTTGTAGGAGCGGCACGCGAGCCGTCGCACAGCGCCTCCAAGTCGTTCCTTCCGCCCGCCGTTCTCGGTAATTGATGCGAACCGACGACCTTGAGCTTCTTTTATCTGTTATGCTGATTTTTGCCCGGCTCTCGATGTGCCTTCTGACGGAAAGTGTTTCTTCGTTTTGTCCTAAGTGCCGAGTTATCGCGCATGTTTTGGTGAATCGTGAGGGGAAAGAAGCACGAGTGGGCATGGGCGTCGCATTCTCCTTGCATGAATTCAGGATGGGAGCTTTTATTTGTAGTGGCTCACTTTCTTAGTTTTGCAGACGCCGGCTTAACAGCCGCATTTTGTGCGTGTGAACGCTGTACTACGCTAGTTTATTTTTCAGGTACTCGTGAAATTTGACCAATGTTTTACCATAAAATAAGCGTTAACACAATACAGTCGGCTGAGAGAAGAAGAAAAAGAAGAAGGAGGAGAACAACAACAACAACAACAACAACAACAACAACAACAACAACAACAACAACAACAACAACAAAAACAACAACAACAACAAAAACAACAACAACAAAAACAACAACAACAACAACAACAACAACAACAAGGTTGACATAGTTTTCACCTTCGAGTTCATGGTATTAGGTAAACGAAGAAGGGATAAGACAGCGTGGAGTTTTGATGGTATTTTTTGTGTGTGTGCAAAGAGACAGCAAATAACTTATTTCAATTAAGAGCAAGATGCCTATAGAAGTGCATCAAAAACGAACAAGAGTATCATCGCCTTGTAAAACGTTACGCTGTCTGCAATTTCTTTCCCGGTAAGGTGTAACGTTGCATTGGACACTAAGTACTCTTAGCAGGTGCAACTAATTGTATATTAACGCAGCTAATCATTGCATCAATTGATAATTCATTCAACTTCCGTGCTCACTGGGCTCGTAATACTACTGATGTCTTCAGTATCGAAAGTGGCCGCGTAGTTATCAAAGTAACCTCAATCTCTAAAAATGTTTCCTTTCGCTTTGTAAACTTCGGCAGCCTGGTGGGGACAGTACCTTCGGAGCCTCGCCGTATCTAATGGGCACTTGTTTGTGCAAAAGTGGCGTAGTCGGCTGTGCTCACAAGAATGATCTGAAGTGCTCGCACGTAAGGGAGAGAGAGAAGTCGGCGATGAGAAGCAGTCGTATTGTCGTTGATGTATGTACACTGTCGTCCACTATGAAAGGGAACACGCGAACGCGTGCCCTGCGCTCTGTGGATGGATGGATGGATGCTATGAGCGTCCCCTTTACAACGGGGCGGTGACATTTCTGCCACCAGGCTCGAAAAAAAAAAAGCCATTGGGGAAAAAAAAAACTTCCTTGATTCATGTTGGCCTAATGCCTTATCTACATTGATTAAATCTATTGTTATTATACCAAAAATATAAATTCACGGTCCATCTCTCTGCCTCTTAAGACAGAATGACCTCATTTTCCCCCCATTATTTATTTTTGTACTTTATCTCTACTTTTCTGCCACCAATACTTTAACCGTCTCTTACTTATTTCTATCGCGGACGTGTTCAGCTTTCCATTGTTGTCCCTAAAACCCAAGGCTTCATGTAGACTCGTGCCCACACGTATACCTGGGTGAATATCGCCACATTCAATCAGTACATGTTCCATCGTTTCCTTAGTTCCCCCACAGCATGTACATTGTTCTTCTTCGTTACTGAATCTCGCTTTATAACTACGCGTTCTAAGGCAGCCCGACCTTGCTTCAAACGGTAAAGCGCTTCCCCTTGAATCATCACAAAACCTTTCCCTCCTTATTTCGTTTTTTTCCCTTTCGGTAGTTACTGAGAGCCGGCTGCGGCGATGTTTTTCAATAAATGTTCACAGTTGTTAGTAGGGCTTCGTCCTGTGTGTCTCTACTTTTGTTGTCCCGTTTATTGCGCTTAATTTTTTACCAAGTATGCATCACCAACTGGCCCAAACCTCTACTCTTCTAGAGAGCCGGCTTCTTTTCCATCGCTGTCATCCAATAAGTCCTCTACGCCTCTCTGACCTTCCGCTTAATGCTCCTTGTTGCCATATCGCCCGCACTGCTAGCCGTATATTTACTGGTGAGCCTCCTAGTTCTTTTTCTCCACTGCGTGTCAACGCTTTTTCAATACAAATACCTGAACACCTTCTCCAGCCATCTACTCTCCTTCATTTTCCTCAGCCTCTCTTCGAATCTCATTTTGCTCTGAGCTTCCCTCACTTCAAAGCCTGTCCATCCCATCTCACCCTTTACAGCCTAATTTGTCGTCTTCCCGTGAGCGCCCAACGCGAGGCGTCCCACCGTCCTTTGATTTACATCCATTCCTGATTGCACCTCTGACTTCATGCACACCACAGAGTTCCCAAATGTAAGCCCCGGAACCATCGCACCCTTCCACAGCCCTCGAAGCACCTCGTACCTATTGTATCCCCATAAAGCTCTGTGCTTCATAATTGCAGCATTCCTCTTTCCCTTTGCTACCGATGCTTTCTCTTGTACCTCCATATATCTATCCCTCTCATTTACCCATACTCCGAGGTACTTGTACTCGCTTACCCTCGGTATTTCTTGGCCCTGTATTAAGACCGCATGGTCTTCGTGATCATTGAATACCATCAATCCACATTTTGTTGCACTAAATCCTAGTCCTAGAGCCTCGCATTCCCTTCCGCATATTTCTGCCAGTCGCTGTATATCATCTTGACTGTCCGCAAATAAGACAAATAAGCTGTCGGTTGATGGCTGCCTACAGCACCATGAACCGACAGCTAAAGAAAGCACGTCGGCTTTTGGAGCAATCCATTGGCAAACAAAAAAGCCGGCAGATCCCACGCACTGTGGAAATCGATGTAATGCGAAGCAGCCAGGAAGGAGCAAATCATGCTTTACATAATTTGCATGTCATGTTTCACATGTTAGGACCTGTCATTTATGTTCGTCATACGGTCACGTCGCGCAATACCAGTTTTGGTGTATATCAAGCTAGCGAACTGGACGCAAGCGCACCATGAGCGTGGCATGTAAATGGCGTTGTAGATGACATGCATGCCAAGATTTTCATGTTACCACCTGTCATTTATGTTCGTCATACAGTCACGTCACGCAATGCCAAATTTGGTGTACATCAAGCTATCGAAACGGCCACGAGCGCGCCATGAGCGTGGCATGCAAGTCATGTCGCACATGACAAGTGATGATTTCCATATTACCACTTGTCGTTTATGTTCGTCATACAGTCGCGTCACTCAATACCAAGTTTGGTGTATATCAAGCTAACGAAACGGCCGCGAGCGCGCCATGAGCGTGGCATGTTCCATGAGCGCGACGTTCCATGAGTGCCATAAGCGCGACGATGCGCTCGCATGTTCCCGTTCATAAAGGACGACAGTGCACATACAGAGACCACCCCTGCCTAATCCAGCTACAATCTCCTTAATCCGATTACGCATCTTTTTCTTTTTTGGGAGGTCTCGTCTATGCAGTATGTAGGCACATCTCCAAGCCACCGATACACGTCACACCACCTAAAATACTAGACTGCCTGAGGGAGTTAATAGTGGCTTCTCTCGTAGACACAAAGCGGCATCCGCAGCAACGTTCGCACAAGGCGTCTTAGTCGAGGCTCACGTTAGCTCATACACCTGATTTAGGTCACGTTTCACACATGTGACAGTGCGCAGCGGTTACCTGTACTGTACGTTAAGACTCTTGTTACTCAGCTTCTCCACACCGTGTCCGGCGGCTGCCCTCCAAATCTATTTGAACTTGCTGGCTATCATTGGTTTTGTTGGTATCCAGTTGATGACTTATCATCACAGCTAGTTCCGTAACTAGTTCGAAACTCCCTGAGGATCTGCGCAATAAAAGCACAGAGCCCTGTTTCGAACTTGGAAATTGTGAGCCGAAAAACAGAGATAGCTGTGGCGGCCCTATTGTATCTATATACGTAATGGACAGGACTCTCAATATACGCATCTTGGAACTTCAGTATGACGTATTATATCTTTACCAGTTTACAGGCCCGTAGCCAGAAATTTTTTTCGAGGGGGGGGGGGGGGGGGCACCTGTTGAAAACCTTGAAAACCACCTATTTTCATTATGTATTCTGGGTAAAACACCCCCCCCCCCCCCCCCTATCCGAATTTCGGCGGGGGCCCGGGCCCCTAGCCCCCCCCCCCCCCCCCGGCTACGGGCCTGCCAGTTTAGCAAGCATAGCAGTGTAGACCAACGGACAGCTAATTCCCGAAGTCCAAGCGCGCGGTCGGTACCTTCCATGGTTCCCTCTCTATTGTTTTATAAGCAGTTCTTTTTTTTCTTTTGGGATGAAGATAGGATGCAAAAGTATTTAGCCTTTCTTCTTAAGTTAACTTAGGCAAGTGTAAGACGCAAAAGTAAGGTAAACAAGACAATATTTCAGTGGGCAATCTGCTCCATCCTATCTGTGAACGTTTGTTGCATTTAATTTCGGTTCCTGCAGTGTCCATACGACTCCACTTAATCATCATCCTTTATAGGCGCGGGGCGGCTGTCCCTGCTACAAAGTGGGCCTTATCCCATGGGGCCGGCAAGCAAGCCTTCTCTCACGCGCTGTCTTCTCGGGTTGCCGTGCCCACTCAATCGCCATCCCACAAAACGATTCGGACCTAAATTAGAAAGCCAAGTGTCGGACGTTTTGGCACCGGTTATGAAAAATATGCTGACCTCCCGGACTCCCCGCGGTCTCCACTGTGATAAACTGCTCCATCGCGCGTCAGACAGCTGAACATCTCACCCGGTGTACCAGCATCCTTTTCACGGTGTGCTCTTCAACCGGCCGCTCAGTATGCTTTCCTCTAGTTTTCCCGTGCCGACACATTCATAAGTACTGTTTTCCTCACCCAACGTACTGCACAGTATGAAAGTGGTGGGGTTTTCAGACACGTTGTAGAGTTTCCAGAGCAAACTTCTTATTGTCTCTCTGCCCTGCCTCCTAACTCCTGGTTTATCGTCATGATGCGATGACAGATGGCGCCGCAGGCGTTGAGCAAGCATCGAGCTTTTTCTTCACAAAGTAGCCGCCCATTCAGGAATTCTGGCAGCGTCTTGGATGGGCATGGAACAGGATGAGTAAGCAAAGCGAAGTATAACCACGACCACGCTGTGGCAGAGGCTCTGCTGGATGCTGATGACATTTAGAAGTGGCTGACGATGCTAAAGCAGAACGTGGTGCCTGGAGGATCAAGTGAAAACAGCTGTACAAGTAGGAATGGCTGATTTCTTGTTCTCTATGGCCGGGATACTTTTCTTTTGCGTGCTCATTCTCTTCTTGTTTAGTGCTCTTTAACTGTCCGCATGAAGGGGAACACTATAGATCGACTCTGTTTAAGCTCTTGCTTCCTCTCAAGGGCATTCCGTCGGCTTCTCTTCCGCGCTAAACGGCTCTGATTCAATTACAAGGACAAACACTTCGTTTTTGTCGTTTAGAGGGAGATCTTTCTGTTCCGAACACACGAAAACATTAAACCCCCCCCCCCAAAAAAAAACAACAACAAAAGAACACTCCCACACCTCTGCAGAGGCCGCCTTAGCAAGCGATAGGGACCGGAAGACGGTTGCCATGCTCTGGTGTGTTCATACTCGATCGCAGCGCCACATCCGGTACAAAAGAGCAGCGTTCAACCGCATACGCGGAGATCTAATCATGGTCCCGCGGCGCTGACGAAGCCTTGGCGCTTCGAATGGACCACTATGTCTCGACTGTGCTACCATGGTGGAGGGCGCCCGTGACCGCCAGTAAGGGTCACATGAGGGTTGAACAAAACCGCCCCCCCCCCTCCCCAACCCTTTATTTTGAGTCGCAAGATGCCCGTTGTATCCCCTGTTCCGGCGTTGTTGTGAGAGTCTTTCTTTCTTTCTTTCTTTCTTTCTTTCTTTCTTTCTTTCTTTCTTTCTTTCTTTCTTTCTTTCTTTCTTTCTTTCTTTCTTTCTTTCTTTCTTTCTTTCTTTCTTTCTTTCTTTCTTTCTTTCTTTCTTTCTTTCCTTCTTTGTTTCTTTGTCCCATGTTTGTTTATGCGAAACAGAAAATAGACTACACTGGTCCAGAGCTCTTGCATCCGAACACAGCATCCAAGCGTTCGTTTTCATCGGCAAGACTGTTATAAGAGTCATGCCATTGAGAACCAAGCATATTTCTGCCTGTCATGGTCGCGGAATCTGTTGGAAGGCAACGGATCAGGCCGAGCATTGCGTAAGGCGAGATAGGATAAGTAAATTCACGACCGCGTATTGGTTACAACGAGGAACTAATCCATGTTGGTAGAACAACCTCCGCTGTTTTTGAGCCGTAAATTCATGGCGGGACTCAGGGTTGCTGTTGGTGGCTACTTTGCGCCGAATTGGCTACTTTTGGACCCCGTTGGCGACGAAAATTTCCAGTTAGCGCCTTGGGTCTTTTTTTAAACTTGTGGTTTTACTTATTCAAAATGTTTTATTTATTCATCAGTAGTAAAGACTGTTGATTACACCGCTTCTGTTCTATTTAGCTAGAAATTTGGCGATAATATCAAATGACATGGCTACTTTGGCTACTTTTGGCGTGAGTTCTGGCGCCTTTTCATGTCCACCCAACGGCAACCCTGGCGGGACTCTACTTAGCTTGTACCGACTAGACCACACTGTGTGTGGCGGGCAAAATCTTATCAATCGTCGTCGCCATCGCTCGCCTATAGCGGAGAAAGAGTAGCAAATAATAGGAAACAAATAAAAGCTGTCCCATTCATGTGAGCATCCAGTGCGCCGCGTGAGCCTTCGGACCGTTGACCCCAGATGTTAACTGAGTGGGAAAGCTAAGTGTTGAATATTTTTTATTAATAATAATATCTGGGTTTTAACGTCCCAAAACCACGATATGATTATGAGGGACGCCGTAGTAGAAGGGCTCCGGAAATTTCGACCATCTGGTGTTCTTTAACGTGCACTCACGTCGCACAGTACACGGGCATCTACCATTTCGCCTCCATCGAAATGCGACCGCCATGGCCGGGATCGAACCCGCGACCTTTGGGTCAGCAGTCGAGCACCCTAACCGCTACACCACCGCGGCGGAGTGTTGCCTATTCTTTCTGCTCTATGTTTTGAAGCACAGCAAGTTGACCGGGGTGAACGAGTGCCTTGAAGGTATGTAAAAGACAACCAGCGGGCGAAAAGAATAAGTACCAAGATGGCGGTTGCAAGAGGGTGGAAATATGCGGAGATTGGTTCGTATGAGAAGGAAGAAGCTCTAAACAGCGGGATCAGTTCGTGGTCACTTGTTCAGATGTGACTATGTATCATTTATGAACAGCGTTATTATCATAATCCTCATATAGTTATGTACAGTTATCGTCAAAAGCTAACGGACCACGAGACACACGAAAAAAGCTGGACATTTCCGTTGCAATATGTGCGGTGCCAGTTCGACCGAATAAAGTCACAAATTGCTGGAAAATTTAAAGCTTTCGCCGACCTAGTGGTTTCTAAACTTCTCGCGCCGACTGTACCCCTACATGATGAATACCTCTGCCAGTAATCTCCAATCCGTCCCGCCTCGCTCGAGTTGAAACTGTTTCATGCCTAAAATTTTCTTTGATTTGAACTCCACCCCACAGCTCATAACAAGGCGCTCGTGAAAATTTGGCATGTTAAAGGGGAGCGCGTTTTTACTCAAAGCTGGCACAGATATGTTATAACTACCGTATTTGCACGATTCTTGTGCGCCTCCAGTTGTTACGAAGAAGCAATTTTAGATTAGCAAAATTAAAAAAAAAACGACAAAGAACATTGCCGAGATTACTTTTGAGCCTGATGATAACGCGAACAGATATTTCAGGAATACATTTAGCAAAAAAAAAAAAAAAAGATGTACACGTTAGCATTGTTCAAATATGGTAATCACGTATTATCCAGAGGGAAAAGGTGGCTTTTAACGGTCACGGTATATATGTTGGGGCAACCAACGACGCTGTTCATATCATATTCTGCTATCCCACACAGAATATTCAATACCCATAGTGAAAGTCTGCAGGAGCTACGATGGGTTCTACGGTGCTGGGCGACGTACTGAAATTCTACAACGCGCTCAAAATGTTGATATTTTAGCAGTGATCCATCAGTTGGGATGATCGCGATCTTATTAAAGCGACACTAAAGAGAAATAATGAATTCGTTTAGAGTTCTAAACTGTACTGTCAGAACTCTAATGTCGTTAATTTCACCATCATAGGTTTATTAGTAAAGGAGAAAATCAACTTCCAAGTTTTGTTTTTAAATTTCGCGCCGAAATAGCCACCCATGACGTCATGAATTTCAAAGTGTACTTATCGTATTTCGGCACCATTGGCTCTACAAAATTTCCTTAAACTTGGTATGTTAATTCTGTGGCCCCCCTCATAGGACAATGTACTTCATTTTTACTGATTACGAACTACGTCGGCCCTGGTAGGCACCGTCAAAATATGTGACGTCACGGCGAATGGTGCGGAAACTTCGAGGTGGCGTCGCCACCCACATTTTCTTTTTTGCGTATATATATATATATATATATATATATATATATATATATATATATATATATATATATATATATATATATATATATATATATATATTTCTACGCGTCCATCCCATTCGGCGCTTTTTGAATAGGGAAAGTACAATTTCGTCAACGCATTAACACACTGCCAGGTGGCGACCTTACCCCTAGCCTACTAGCATCGTCCTCGCTTCATAGCATTCGTCCATACCAAAAATAGCTCTGCGACGCGCGAGTGCTTCGCGCGGCCGTAACTCCGCGTTCCTAGCTCGCCCCGCGAAAAATCGCAGCCGGCCACCGGGGAAGACACGACGCGCGTTGCGTTTCCCTCTGGTCGGGCAGCGTTGTTCAATAACATGAATATGCGGCGAGTAGGCGACCTTAGCCCAAGTTCGGCGTCCAATCAGTGACGCTCTTCTGGCTGTCACACCGTTTCCACTGATTCCGCTCTCACCATACAGCAATCACAAGCATCTATGGTCACGAGGGTTTGTTTACTCATTGATCATGGACGCTAGTCGTCGGGATACAGATGTACTACCAAGCGTCAACGTGTATGCATCCACGTTAAACGGCGCTATAATTGTCAAACGCCAATAGACATTGTGCAAGCTCTCTTATATCAACGTACAGTAAACATTCAACTACTTCTGTAAGGACACGATTCACTTTCGTGTTATACCGATTCCTATGACGGAGGGATCAACCATGTTTTTTTTTTTTGACGGAGTTCTTCCGGTGTTCTCACTTCTCGGCTATGTCGCCTTCATGAAACAATACGCGTATTATGTGTTTACGAAAACGCGAACAAATTATGGTAATTTTAAGTTGCAAAGCCGGGCCTAGACAAGAGTTACGTGCGCAATGCTCACGGAGCCAATATGTGCTTAGCCTAAGTTGTCATTATGAAAAACCGCCGCATCAGCGCTGGCTAGACCGCGAAATCTGCCTCTCTATTTAAAAAAAAACTTTAAGAGGCATTAAGTTTTTGAGATCTAGTGTTAAGACTCTGCATACTTGAATCACAACTTTTAAGCCAACAGCTGGAAAAATACAAATATTAGAGGAAAACAACAATAAATTGCTGTTATGGGAAGAGATTCATTGATCACTTTTTTTTTCGAAAAAAGAAAAAGAAATATGAAGGCTACAGCTGAAGGTAGTGCGGATCTGCGCGGCGTCCTTTGCTTCTCTTCATTTTTCACTTTCTCTCCTTTTCTTTCTTCCCTTATTAGATGTGAAGCATTTTATGGCGAAGCTTAATCCGGTGGTGGTGGTGTGCCGCGTGACCTCCCTTACTGCGCATGCGCAAACCCTTTCAGAAAAAAATAAAAATAAGAAACCTCCTCTCCCCCCTCTCTCTCCTCTAGCGTCCCTCCCCGCGGCAACCACACCCTCACTGCGCATGCGCCTCCCCTCTCCCCTCCTACGCTCCCCCCTCTCTCCTCTATAGGCATCCCTGCCCGCGGCGTCCACACTCCCACTGCGCATGCTCGTCCCCCCCCTCTCTCTCCTATCCTACGCTCCCCCCCTCTCTCCTCTAGGCATCCCTGGCCGCGGCGTCCACACTCCCACTGCGCATGCTCGTCCCCCCCTCTCTCTCCTATCCTACGCTCCCCCCTCTCTCCTCTAGGCATCCCTGCCCGCGGCGTCCACACTCCCACTGCGCATGCTCGTCCCCCCCCTCTCTCCTATCCTACGCTCCCCCCCTCTCTCCTCTAGGCATCCCTGGCCGCGGCGTCCACACTCCCACTGCGCATGCGCGTCCCCCCCCTCTCTCTCCTCTCCTACGTTCCCCCCCGTCTCGCCTCGCGACGCCGACGCAGGCAGCGTCTGCTAGCGAGTTTCTTGGTTGAAAAAACCGACTGCTCGCGCTGGACAACCGTTCACTGGCCACCTCGTATATATGGCACTGGATCTTGACCTGCAAGGTGGTGCCGGTGGGAGATTTCTCCTGTGCGTTGTTGAACAATAAAAAAAAATTGCAGCGTGCGCGTTAACTAAAAGCGGACTGCGGGTCTCTGTGTCCAGTCGGAGTCTTCTTCTCATTGCCCATTAGCAGCGATTGGCATGTTCCAGTAGGAAACACCGCTCCATCGCTGCGTGCTTTGCGCCTCCCCAGTTTTCTCTCCTGCGCAACGCTGCGAGGAACGCCAGCGTCAACGCCGCCGCCAGTGTAAGCGTTAGCGCCCGCTGCTTCACATCTACACATGTTTCCCTTTAGCGGGAGATGGTGTAATCTTTTTTTCTATGCCTTTTTTTTTGTCTAGGGGTATTTCTTTCTTTCTCTCTCTCTTCTTTTTCTCGATCTTTCTATCTTTATTTCTGTCTCTTCTGTTTCCCTCTCTGCATTACTCGCTTGCTCTCCTTCTCTCTTTTCTGATTCTCTCAACTTTCTCTCCTTCTTCTTCATTCTGGCCTTGGTTCTCTCTACTTCTGTCTTTCTCTTTTTTATATGCTACTCTTTACTCTCTCCCTTACTGCCACCTCTCCTCTACACCCTCACATCTGTCCTCCTCACCCTAAGTTCTCTTTCCCACCCCCTTGCTACACCAAACTGTTTTGTTCTGCATGCGTGTCTGGATAGGCGAGTGATTACGAAGCTCGCTCACGGAAGGTTGAAACGTGGGTTCGAAACCCGCCTAATCATGAAACTTTTTCGGCAAGATTTTTTTCCCCTCTTTCTCTCCCTGTCTATTTATTTCTCTCTTTCTTTTCTCTCTCTCTCTCTCTGTACACGTTCTCTCGCCCATTCGAGTTATTCTATTGTACGCCGGACTAATTGGCGCCGCGGTAGAGCGCGTGCCGAGAGCACATGCTGGGCAAGCGATGAAGAACATGAAGAAAAGGACGAAGAGAGCGCGCGTTCGCCGACTTATTGCGTTGCCCGCGCTAAAGGGGTGGGCACTATTGATGATGATGATAGTTTATGCGAACGCGCAACGGCACAACGAAAAGTACAACAGCTCCGCTGTAAAATTCTTTCCCTTATTGTGAAACTAAAATGCTGATTAGGCAGCTGTAGGGGCGAAATTCTAATTTAAAAGGCTTGATAAATTATAAGTGCCGTTGAGAGTATTTTCGTACCGGGCACAGAGCATCAAGAGGTGTTGGGGCCCGTCACGAAACCAGTATCAACCTGTCGTCGGCGATGTCCGGCTTACCTTTTGCCTGGACATCAATAAAAGGCCTGTAAGCTGCCTTTTCCACCCAGCCGTGCCCTATTTCTGTTCAGCTGCCTGCTGCATCGTGAGAGAAGATTACGTGGACCATTCTCAGATTGTGAAGAGCGTAACAACCAGACGAGGCTGTCCACAGCTTCACGAATTCCTTCGGTTCCTCTTTGCTTCTTGCGCCACTTTCCGGTTGTTCTTCAACAAGCTTTGACCAGCGGCATCGCCTCTTTAGTTCAGGCATGACGGCGGAGCGATCTCTGCCGTCGTGACTGTCGGCTTTCACAGTCGACTGAACACTGGCCGATGCGGTGGCGACGTCTCAATAACTGTGCCACTTACTTTGTAGGTCTCGCATTGTTGTGGGCTTTTTTGATTATGTGTGGTCTCATCTATCTATCTATCTATCTATCTATCTATCTATCTATCTATCTATCTATCTATCTATCTATCTATCTATCTATCTATCTATCTATCTATCTATCTATCTATCTATCTATCTATCTATCTATCTATCTATCTATCTATCTATCTATCTATCTATCTATCTATCTATCTATCTATCTATCTATCTATCTATCTATCTATCTATCTATCTATCTATCTATCTATCTATCTATCTATCTATCTATCTATCTATCTTATGAGTAAGATATCAGTTCTTCTTTCGTGTCATTGTGATCAAAGGTATCTTAAGTGAACTCCATGGGCTTTCATCGACCAATGGGCGTGCGCACCCATGTCCGACTTCTTACAATGTGTACGTGTTGACGGATGGCTGCAAAACTGTAATACGAATGACTTTATCAGCATTTATTTATTATTATACAGAAAAGATCGTGCTCTCTCTTGACAATAAAGATGAAATTGAGCTTTCCGATGAGAACTATGGTTCTTGCTCCCGCGGAGGGCAAATTATCCTTCAGATTAATTCAGGAAGCACAAGACTTGAGTTCCCTTTGAAAGGCCTATCCATAACTTCCGTCTCCGTGCCGCCCGGCCATGCGATTAGTCAAAACTTTCAGAACGTAGCCTCGGCGAATGAACAAATTGAATAAAAGCGTATAGGGATACCCAACGCTTTCTCCAATGCCATTCGACGATTCATGATCATTTCAATGCTCCAAATTTTTCCGGCGTCCTGCGACGTTTCGAAGCGTAAATGTTAAAGACAATTCAGAGCAGACGTTCGCACTTTGTCGCTCGTACAGTTGTTTGCTTTCTCTACTTGCTGGGGTCCTTCGGCAGGGAGCTCTCAGCAACAAGAGGAGGAGACAAGACGCCCTGCTGCCACGAGTAGGGGAGATCTGTGTGGTCACTCTCAGCGGGACACGGTGGACACGCATGTGGACCACGCTCCTCCGAGGCGGGTGGGCAAGAAAGACACCGTCGCCACGCCGCCACTTCTTTAAACACGCCGCTGGCGCCGGATTTGAAACGACTCGGGCAGGATCGCAAATCAGCACCCGCGGCTGGTGTGGTCCGTACTGCATTGGCGCGTCCCACAATCTGCGGCCCAAGGGAAGCGAGACGATGACGTAAATCACAGCGTTGTTCTTAGGTCGTGGCTGCCTGAGTAAAAACAATGCGAAATGGCATCATGGTCGCCATTTTTAGAGATAAATGTGTCTGACCCTGCATTGAGAGATACGGCTTTAGTGGAAATCTTTCCAAGACTGTACACGTAATCTTAGACTGAAACGTTTCAATTGAATTTAAAAAGAAGGAACAGGAATCAATGCTTCATATTATGTGCAAGCGCTATCAGTAATTCCGTTAGGATCACCAAATTTAAAATTCAGCCATACGACCCCAGGATTGATGTCTTTAAACATTGCTCTTTCCAAGAAACTATTTGCGAAAGGAACATATTTCAACCCGGTTTGCTTGGTCATAACACTGCGGATTAATTTTATGAAGGTTAGTGCCCCCCACAGAAATGCTCAAAAAGGTGCTGCAAGCAAGGTTTCATTAAAAAAAAATAAGTACATAATAGTATACACAGGCCTCGATGCCTGAAGATCTTTATGTATGCGCGGCAAGTTTAACGCTGCACCTGTAGTTACATTTTCAATAAACCGTACGTGACGAACTATCACGCATAGTCCAAAAAAGTAACCACTAATGCATATGTCCAACAGTATTTGATCTATACCTCAAATAATAAAATTTTACTGCTTGTTTGCTGTTTTACAAATGTGCCCTCGAAGGTCTACAGCAAACCGCAACAATTTTTTACACGTGTTCTTAATGCAGAACACAGTATGGGCATTGCAGTCATTGGTATCTATGAGTAGCTCCAGCTACTCCTCTTTTTTGACAGGGTGGTCTTTCTGATCATGTTCGAAATGAAAACACCAATTAATGAGACAACACAAGATCATTCGCGAACACAAGGCCATCATGCTGTCGTTGTTAAATCATTGCGAAAAAGCAGGAGGTTCGAAAACTAAACAGTAGCCTAACCTAGGTTGTAGCCTAGAAAAAAACGATAAGCAATAAAACAAATACATTTCAAGAAGAAATAGCGACGTTTTTTGAGAAGCGCAAGAGTAATTAAAAAAAAAACAAAAAGAAGTATATTCGTAATATTACGTCATCGTGCATGTAAACATGCAGACACGCGTACTGTAAATCCAGAGCATGTTTTGTAACACACACCGCTGTGATTAAACTGGTACAGGTGAGAAAGATGACCTACTTAGGCTTAGTACAAGTTCCGTAAGCACAGGATGTCAAGTTCGACGTACAGCCCGACACAACGTATCTGGACGTAGCCGTGGGACGTGAGCACTTGATTCATGAGTCGAGACTCACTAGAGGTAATTAGTTTTCAGAGCGCGGCTTCTAAACAACATCGACGTAAGGACTTCATTACGTTCGCTCTTTCAACACTCTCCTAATCTCGGCAATGCAACAGCGGCGTCTCAATTTCCAACACCGCTGCGCGCGTGAGCCTGCCCACAAGTATATACGGTAGCGCGCACGGGCACTGGCAGAAATGAGGGGAGGACGTTTCGGCTCTCTTGCTTTTTGCTCTCCTGCTTGGCTCCAAACGAGCTCACAACGGGCACCTGTGAGAGCGGCTCTTGAAATATTTATGCCGGGGCGTCTCTCTGGTGTCGAGATCGTGGCGGAGATATACAAAGCAGGAGGGCGATGGCTGGACGGAGACGCCTGACGGACGACGCCAACGGCTTCGGCCTCCTATATCGCATGCGCCCATAGTCGTCGGCAGGATTTTCTCTTGGGGGGTGCAAACCAGTGTTGCATCGCGCCTGGGGGGAGGGGGACAGCACTGGTGTACCTTGGGTGAGGGCAAGTGCTGGTGAGGCTTGAGGGGGGCAAGTGCCCCTTTTGCACCCCCTGCCGACGCCCATGCATGCGCCTGCTGGCATTCACGTCGCGTTGGAAGGAGTTCTTGAGGTTCCAGTGAGTGTCTGGATAGAAGGACCTGTACGTGTGCATTGTTACGCGTCGGACGTGTGCTTGGCCATCTAAATGTGGCCGTGACAGTTAATAAGCAATGCAAACGGTCAGGTGGCCATTGAAACCAGGTGCAGTGAGGGACGTTGCGCTTTTAAAGGGCTAGCTTTCCTGCAATAGCCTCCTGTTTTATGTTAAGGCGTTTACTTCTGCGTTCATAACGATCCTTACCTGACCAAAAAACCTGGCCTTCGTGTTATCTGTACGCAGCCGAGTTCTCTCTCGACCACCCGTCTCACCACTGTAACCAACCCCAATCATTACTTGGCCTCCTTTACAGCGATATTTAGCCGGATTTTAGGCGAGAAAGCGCCCAGCTCCCCGTGGTCTAGGAGACGTACGCCTTCTTTCATCAGGAGATTTTCCATGAGAAACATTTTTTTCCCCGAACACGAAATTGGCTTACATTCGTAGCGTGGGAACACGTGCCACTAACTATCACGTAACACTTACTAATTGCCGGAGTGAGTGTACACAATACATTTGAGGCGGCTTTGTCACAAATTGAAATCCCTTTGGTGCATTTACGTTCCGTGTCCTCGAAGTCGACAGCGTGCATTTTAAACAAAATCTGTTAATAGCAACGCTGCCTGCAATTAAAGACAGCGCCATTAAAGGACACTTCTCATCCAAACGCGATGTCAATGGACAACATATAGTATTGCTCTCTTTCGTTAGGTGTCAGTGGCTGCTCATTACTTGAAGATGAGTATCGGAATAATGGCAATTTATGTAACTCATTGCTAAGACGCCCGAGACAAGTTGAGTTCATGCAAGAACATTCCCTGAGATTGCTTGTACACTCTGTTGACGAACACACAGCGCTTGGTAAAATGTTCGGGAGAGAGAGTGGGATACATTAATGTGGTAGAAATCTCTGTAAAAAAGAAGCGCACATTTCCCCATCCTTTCCTGTGCCTCTGAAAGACAAGACACGAGGTACTCAACAAAATTTAAATGAGGCGGTGGCACTAACTATAAGGCCAGCGCTGCTCGTCGCCAAGGCACGGACACCGCCTTGCCATTAGCGACACGCGCTTGAGAGCTACTGCCGTGGAGTGATAGGGGCTGTGCCTTTGCCACGCCGGACCCGTCGCCCCATCGCACGTTGGGGCACCGCAGCTCGCGCTACGAGGGCTGGCGAAACTGTCACCGTGGGCTTCCGCAGACACCGCAGTTCCTCATCTCGTTATTAGTGCCATGCAATCAGCCTGCTATAATTGCAGCTCTAGTACAGCGTGTTCTTCCTTTTATTTTCTTTTGTCCCGTACTACACTTGCTTCTCGAGATTCTTGAGACGGTAGATTGCAGACTCTTAAGAGGGAGGTCCTCTTGGAAGGTAGAAGGTGCAAGTGGAGGTATCGATGCACCACGGTGAGAAGTACGAGAATGCCGCGGTATATAGCGTATAACATACCGGCGCCTCCACTGAAGCCTTATGCTGCATCGGCGGGCGTACTGCAAGACAAACAACCCTAACGAGGAGGGGCGGGGACGAAGTAGGAGATGGCGATGATAAAGTTCAATCACGACCGAAGATTCGTGTACGCAGCGACGCTTTACGGTGACTAGGAGTAAGAGCAGTACCCTCCTCCTCTTCACCCGTGCTCCGTTGCCTTTGGGACCCACGATTCCCGTGCTGTCACGCTACTCTGTAATCATGCGCCCCTAGCTCATACCATCGTCCTTTAACGCGGTGCACGTAACAGGAGAACGAATCAGTTTTATATTGAAGGCATCAAAGAGAGAAAAAGGAGGTAAGATGAGTTAGTTCATACCTCTACGTGTGTTATGTAATCAATGCGAATAGGGAAGGAGATCCAACGCTAATCGGCAATACAGCAGCATATAGAAAGTGATAGCTCCTCGAATGCAGTTAATTTAGGCTGGGATGATATGCACTCGTATTATACGGCAGCGATCATCGGCCCACGATATGTACTCATCGGTAATTGACCTCTTTTATATTTTCGCTCTCTACGCTTTCTATATTTGCCGGCCTTCATCCAGCTATTTCCACGAAGCACCCATTGCACGTTTGGCTTCAAAAGAACGCAGTAGAAAGCAACGGGATAAGAAGAAACGAAAGAGCATTAGACGTAATAGTTCCCTCGTGTGTTAACATCTTCACGGGCTATCGTAAACATGGACGCTCCGAAAAAAAATCACGTGTGAGCAGTCGGCTTGCTTATCTTACAAAACGTTACATCAAATACGCTCACATTACCCTCTCCTTCTTAATGCCCTTCTTGCTGTTATTTTTATTTTCCACATCATCCTGCGTACTCACCTCAGGGGATAGCCCATGGATAAAAATGCGCGAAACGCTTGACCTCCAATTAACCACCAACGTCGTTCCGGCAAATTGTCGGCTATCCCTGCTCGTGCGATCTTTTTTATCACTCCTCCTTGTTTCCTTGCTGAAACCGATACCTTTGGCACCCAAGGCGATGATCGGCGTTTATTCTGTACATGCACTTCTGTAGCCTGCAGGTGCCTGGGCCGCTTATATACTTGGCGAACGCAGGCTGATAGCTGCTGCTCCCCTGATGAATATCGTTGCCGCAAATCTACAAATGATTAGCTGTTTGTTCATCACGGTGCATGCAGCTGTCTACAACCTCCTTAGGGGCAGCGCGTGACTTTCTGGTCGGGACAACCGATGCGGGAAAATGAGGATTCATCTAAGCCGAAGGGTGCAAGGTTAGGGACGGAGGTTTGTAGTGATGTCAACGTGAGCCCCGCGGTGTCTTCTTTTGTGCCCTATTTCGCTGTAATGACGTACCGCTATTTGTAACTACGTTATTTGACAAGCAGCGGGTGTTCCGTTCACGCTAAGTAGAGCTTTTCGCCGCACTACGACCGTGCGCTCCTTATCAATAGGTGGTGGCGGCAAATCTGGAACGATCTCCTGTTTCCTCATCATGATCCCCCTGATGACCTCGAACAGGGCAGCTTGTGGCTCGGTGGACACTTTGCGATTGATGACTACAAGCGCTGATGGGGCAATTTTTTAAATGCGAATGCATTTCATAGTCGGGCTATGTCAGGCATCCGGCGTTGGCGTTGGCGTTGTCCGCGGAGGAGGAGGAGGAGGATAGGTTGAGGAGGTGTGCGCGCCGGCAGGTGTTAGATGTGAAGCATCTTATGGCGAAGCTTAATCCGGTGGTGGTGGTGTACGGCGTGACCGCCCTTACTGCGCATGCGCAAACCCTTTAAAAAAAAATAAAGATAAAAAACCTCCTCTCTCCCTCTCTCTCCCCTAGGCATCCCTCCCCGCGGCAACCACACCCTCACTGCGCATGCGCCTCCCCTCCTCTCTCCCCCTGCTACCCTCCCCCCTCTCTCCTCTAGGCATCCCTGCCCGCGCCGTCCACACTCCCACTGCGCATGCGCGTCCCACCTCTCTTCTTCTCTCCTACGCTCCCCCCTCTCTTCTCTAGGCATCTCTGCCCGCAGCGTCCACACTCCCACTGCGCATGCGCACCCCACCTCTCTCTCCTCTCCTACGCTCCCCCCTCTCCCTCTCTCGCCTGGCGACGCCGACACAGGCAGCGTCTGCTAGCGAGTTTCTGTTTAGAAAAAGTTTATTTACACTATGTACAAAAACAAAAACGTAATAACATCTCGGTGATCAGTTGTATATATACATCGGGACAGCTATGTGCTACGCACACATCATATCTTGTAGTTTCTTGGTTGAAAAAACCGACTGCTCGCGCTGCACAACCGTTCACTGGCCACCCCGTATATATGGCAATGAATCTTGACCTCCAAGGTGGTGCCGGTGGGAAATTTCTCCTGTGCGTTGTTGAACAATAAAAATTCGCAGCGTGCGCGTTAACTAAAAGCGGTCTGCGGCGGAGCTCGGCGGAGCTATATATGAAAAAAAAAATTTTAAAAATAAATAAAAAAAATTAAAAAACAAGAAAAAGCAAAAAAAAAAAGGCGCTGCGCCGTGCTCCCGACCGGGCTGCAGAAATTAGGCGCCTTTTCCTTCTTCAAACCACAACCACCATATATAAATGGAGTGAAGCGCGCGCGAAATGCATTCGCATTTCCTCACGATTCCCTTCGGGGGAGGTGGGGGGCTTTTTTTTTTAGATGCGAAGCAGCTTTTGCTCGGGGGCTGTGGCTGTGTTCGTCCCTTTGGCGACCGTCCGCTCCACCACTGCGCATGCGCCAACTCTCCCCCCCTCTCCTCGCGTGAGTGCGAGGAGGTGGGAGGAAGGTGGCGTGAGCGCTGCCTCCGCTTCATTTCTCCTCTCCCGTTTCTCTCTCTCCAGCGCAGCTGTGCGCTCCTATGTAATGCGGCGTGCGCTCGTATATAATCCGGCGCGCGCTCGCTCCGTTGCACTCTCCTTCGCAACGGCGCTATGGATGTCAACGTTGGCGCCATTTGTAGCGGCATCGGTAACGTAAGCGTGACAGCAGCGCAAGCAGCGTTAGCAACACCGCTGATACACAACTGCACACACAAATCAAACATACACGGAAACATACAAATGGAAACACAAGTGAACACCAGCGCCGCTTCGCATCCCCACGTGGTTCCTTTTAGTGGGAGATGGTTTAAATTTTTGAGGGGTCGTTTCTTTGGTAGAACCTAACAAAATGAATTCAACAGACAACTAAGCCAAGGAAAGCGTAGGAGCATAACCAGCATTTGGGGAGACATGTGTACGTAGCGCCATCTACCGCAGGTGGCAGCGGCGCCCTGCCATGACTGAGTGGGCAATAGCAAGTAAAAAAAAAACGTATCTCACAAAAAATACTAGTTATCAAAAACGACTTCCGGTTTTGTATAAGAGAGACCCACCTGGAACATTCCGGTAAAATGCAGAATTCGCACTAAAGAACGCATGGTTTCCCGGAATACTTAGTATGTTACAATGTGGCTCCATGAAAAAAATATGTAAACAGGGCTTGTGTTCTCGAGCCGACGTTTCGACAAGTGGACTTGTCGTCTTCAAGGTTAGAACTGTTCTAACCTTGAAGTTCTAACCTTGGAAGAAGACAAGTCCACTTGTCGAAACGTCGGCTCGAGCACACAAGCCCTGTTTACGGATTTTTTCATCGCAAGTTTCCATCTTCCACTTCCTGCTGAACGTGGCTCCATGTGTTTCTAAATAAGCGTTGTTCAAACGTCCTGGGAAAACCACGCGCTTTGTAGTGCGATACCGCGATTTGTACATAATGGTCCAGTGGATCTCTGTTGTATAGAAACCGGGAGCCCTTTCTCGATAACTAGTTATCTGCGTTTTTTTTTTCTCTTCAAATATTTTTTTTCTTTCGTGTGTATTTCCCATTCAGTAATGCCACGCGCCTTCGCCGCCGCCGAGAGATGGCGCCACACACGGATGTCCACAAATCCTGGGAATCAAGTTAATTTTCTGTTTTTAACTGTTGCGCAGTAATTATTACACTATAGTTAAAGCTACTAAAACGGCATCTCACGTTTTCTGCAGGCGGGCCTATAGTCCTATGTGTTTGACCGTACGCTAGCCAGATCCATGCATGCAGTTCGGCAGTGCCTCTCCAAGACTTTCTCAAGGGCCCTCATTCAAACTATGGTAGACGCTATGCTGCAGGCAACACCAGCTTGACGAATGTTGTCTCCACCACCGTTATCTCAGTTTTGAAGTCGCATGAAGGGAACATAGAATCTCGTGAATCTTGTTTACGCCTGAACGGAGTCCAGGACCGCCGCTTATAACACTGGATGCCACTTGGCGCCTAGGTCAGGGGACGCCGTCTATCCGATGTCGCTGTCATATTCAAGCAAGGTTGCCGTGTGAAGCAATAAAAAGGCGAGAGTAGCAGGAGTTATCAGTTAGGCTGGCGTGGTCGTGCAGGAATGTGAAGAGGTACAAATATGACCCACGTCTCTTCAGAAATGTTTTCTTTTTTTGCGTATTATATATGCGTCGGTATTGTGTAATATACAGTCGCGCTCAACATGAGTTCCAACACGCTGGCGGAGGTTAAAGTGATCCCAAGCCATGAATGAATGACACCGACAAACGTTAAATTGTTTCACAAAGTACCGCTAACTGAGAGAGTTTAATTCACCATTTTTTTTATGTAGGTGGCGATTTGCAGTGTTGGCGCCATTTTGAGCCTAGACAGCGTGTTGCAACTCATATTGAGCGCGACTGTACGTCTTTTTATATTTTTTATGGAAGAGGGTGTAGTGTTTTTCGCTAGAAGTGAGGTCAGCATCCGGAGGTCCAGCAGATGAGAGACAGTAACACGTCGTGATCACGAACCGGAATGTTTCTAAAGCTTGGAGTGTCTTCCGAAATCTTTTAACGTTGTCTTCGTGTCAGCGAGGCGCCGCCTACAGGTGAATCATGTCTGCACTTTGTTTTTCGCAGTCGTTTTTCATGCCGCGAGTAATCAAGGAGGTTTTGGCCGTAATGGTTTGATCTCTAATAGTGGTAAGGGCCATTTTAACCCTTTCAGGCGCAACCTGTGAAAAACTGCCTCTAAATGTGTCAAATCGATACAACGTTATTTCAAGGCATTCCATACTCTGTTGCAACAAAAATAGTTTCATAATATGTAAATTTGTTGCTTGTTATCGTAACTAATCCCAATTAAGTTGTAATTAAATATCTATTTATCACGAAGTCATTCATGCTCTGTTTCGGCATAAATAGAATGTAATCTCAGTGTGGAAATACAGTGCAAATTCATTTTTGGTTATGTCCATTTTGAACAAAGAAAAATATTACTTTTCACATGGCTCGCAGGAAGCGGCACGTCGAACGACTCGTCGAACGTGGTAGTACCTTCAGAAAACAGATCATATGCAACACTACACTTCAAAATAAAGTTAAATGAAGACAAATTTATTATGCGGGAAGTTCAATTCATCGAAAGCTTGATATAGCTGGCTCTTTTCTAGAGACTAGTTGATACAGTAAACAAAATCAAGTGGTATACACAAATGTGTACATTAAGTGTTCCCATCGATGTAGTTTCCTGCATTGTGGAATGCCCCATGACGAAATAGAGTAGTGAAAATTGAGAAAACACAGAAAGCAGCTGATTATCAGCAAATTCATATTAAGAGCACCACGTGCCTAGTAGACACCTAAACGTGCTCAGAATAAGTATGGCTCTATATGAACGCTTCTCTTGTGCGTTACTCAAAGCAGAGCTGTGCTCACTTTTACCGAGTGTGTTGTCGGATTAAACCATATCGCCGAAACCCAGCGTTAGTTAGGTGAACGGAACATCTTTTGAGGTGAAGTTGCGTCCTCGTATCACTGAATGTATGCGTTGAAGTTTAGGCGATTGGGTTCGTGTTAAGGCGATAGCCTTAAATGTCTCATCGTACTCGGAAAGACCGTCGGCGTCAACTCGAGTGACGTCTCAGATCATCACTTGTTAACGTCTTTTCAGATGAAGTTGTTGCCTTCTAGCAGTGAATATATGCGCTGAAGTTTAGGCTATTGGGGACAGACAGACAGACAGACAGACAGACAGACAGACAGACAGACAGACAGACAGACAGACAGACAGACAGACAGACCACGGCATTATACCCAACGGAGAATGAGAGAAACCCCAAAATGAAGCTCTTACTTCCAAATGACACTTCACCGCATGTTTCAAAGATTCGAAGTAAAACAAACCGAAGCACAGCATTGTATATGAGTTTGACAAATTTCACTTGGTATAGCTCGGCACAAGAGAATAACACCAGCTGAAAGCGCCGGTCCATAGACGGCGGCAGCCTTATTGAACGCCGGCTCAGCGATGCCCGTATAGTGACTTTGAAAAGAGGGAAAAATGAAGATATAAGTGCGACGTCGTAACTGTCTCTCTCAGAGGAGATCACCATCTCTGAGACAGACAGTTACGACGTCGCACTTCCTGCCATTGCTTATATCCACCTGAGCGTTTCCTCCTGGCGCCGCCCCTCTCTGAATCACGTTTTTAACGGTGATGAATCGACTCACGACGAAAATATCTGCTTGGAACAGGAAGGGGAATATTACGAACATCAGCTCATTGAGATGTCCTCGCTGGGCGGTGCCGCTTCAGACTAATTATCATAACGGTCGCTGTGTGTCCCGATAAGTCGTTGGCATGGGTCCCATTGACCACTGCTTAGATTGGAGACGGAATTAAACGCTTACTCCCCGTGAAGCGTTCTCTGAACTCCGCTACAGACATCCGTACCCCCCGACCACGATTGAAGGCCAAACGCAGGATGTCCTGACGTGTGCACGTACTACTAGAACGGGAAGGTGACTGGTTCTCATCGACCGCTCGTTCCCTGGCATTTCAGAAAGACTCTCGTCGCCACGCCTTCATCTTGTCTTTTTTGTTTGTTTTTTTGTTTTTGTTACCGTACATAGTGCGTCAGGTTTCGAATTGTAAAGAGAAACATACGATGCTCTGAGTCAACTAAATCCTAAGTCACCTAAGCCTAAGTCACCGAACGACTGGCTAAAGTTACAGACCGTGCAGAGTATATGCCTAGCAAACGTTCGTCCGTTCATTCGTTGTGTTAACTTCTGTTGCCTTGCAGGGTTCGCCATGCTAGTGCGATATCAGCATTTCATCTGCAACGTGTCATCGTTTAAAGGGCCTCTAAACCCCACCAGTTCAAATGCGAGACCATAGTTTCTTTCTAGCCTTCACTACCCTTCCTACAAGCGCTATCTCCTCCTCGCCACTTAGTCCTTCATAACACACGCGGAATGTCAGCACTAAGCGTACACCCAGTAAGGATTTCGTGCTTTTCGCTGCACACGCTGCTATGCGTGCAAGCGAATTACTTGTTTTCTTTTCCTTCTTCCCTTCTCTATTCTTTTCCTCCTCTTTCCCCCCTTCCCCTGTGTAGGGTAGCCAACCGGTTGCAACCTGGTTAACCTCCCTGCCTTTCCTTTGCTTCTCTCTCTCTCTACTACACGCTGCTATCTCTGCTTGAGCCGTCGCAAACGGAGAAAACGAAGTGAAGTTAGTTTATAGCGCACGATAGTCATGTGAGGCAAGGCAGAACGGGCGTGCGGCGGCATGGCAAAGCAGGGTAGGCGACAATTCACAACAAATGTGTCTCGTATATCGACCAATCAAGAGCTTATTTCATCCTGACGTCACGTGAACAAACAGCTGGCGTCACGAATTTTGCCGCAGAGACCTGGAAGTCCGGAAAGAATAACGCACTCGTTCTTCGTATTTGCAGAAGTTGTTTAGAGGCCCTTTAATAGTTGTGCGCGGCTCCGCCAAAGTGGTGCAGTGGTAGAATGCTATAGCTTCCCGCTTAAAAAGCCCGGGTTCTAATCGCAGTTGTAGATGGTGAGTTTTTTTATTTTTAGTGTCACTTGCTATAGCTGTATTGGGTCTCCTTTGCTTCTTAAAACTAGCTTCATTTGCTACGTATTTTTACAAAAACTAGCGTAAAATGTAGAGTCTCGTATTCGCGAAAATCTCGGAGGCCATTCATATTCGAACCAGGGCCCTTCTACCCCTACACCACTTTGGTGGAGCTGCGCGCAACTCTTGAACGACGACACATTGCAAACTACCGATCGCAGCGCCAGAAGTGGCTTGACCCTGTTTGGGCTTCACTTTTTGAAGCTCTTCGCCGAGCAATCCCCTGTTCTAGTACACATAACTGCAGGCGATCAGTATAGAAGAAAAACCTTCAATTTATTGTCCAGTTACACAAGAGAATTCATTAAATGTCCCTGAAATCGCGACTTCATCGGCCTTGACATGCCCGATATCATTTGGGGTAGTATCGGCTTCAAAATTGCTGTCGCGATGTCGCGTAACACGAAGCTTTGATAGTGCCCTGCACGTGGCTTGTAAGAATTACCGACGTTGAAATCAGAATTTCGATCTGGAAAGTTTCCGCGTGTATCAGTTTGATAATTTTTTGTGCTTTGTTTCCCGCTGCGCTATGTTCCCACTCATTCCAGCACTGTATTCATGTGTGCGCTGCAACAAGTGTAAAATTCTGAGCGCATAAGTTTGGCGGGATGAGAAACTGCTGCTACTAACAATGTGCGCGCATCGAGAGAGAATCTTGTGTACTGAGGCCATCACGCAAGGTCCAACTGAGAGCTGACCGTTTTGACGCAGGTTGTGGTAATGGAGAGGTGTCGAAAACTCGCCATGAGACTTTGTGTGCAGAGGTGTGAGGCCTGTGTAAAACGTAAAGGTTTCACTCTCTAGAAGTCGTGACCAACTTGATAAACGAAGGACGGCCCCGCGAGTTGTTTCTCCGAAGGACCGGCGCGTGTGTGTACGAACGTTATTGTTACGCTCCACGTTAACCTCGTCCGAACCAAAGACGACGACTGCCGATGGCAATGGGACATACCGCATCTCGTCGACTATAAGGAACGGCCCATCGCGCCCTCAAAAATTGCAAGTTATCTGACGAAACAGCTAGGTTTGCATCTCAACCAACACGAATTGTAAGTACGTTTTCTTGTACGAATGACCCTATGAAAATAATTTGTGTGCACGAATGGACCATGCGGAGAGAAAAAAAAATAGCGTGCACTCTGACACGTAAAGAGTCTTCACTGATGGTACTTAACACAGTTATACGATTGCCTTGCTGTCGTGAAAGAGGTAATCTGCAAGCCTCAAAACTTTAGTCGCTGAACAAAATGTGGCCCTTTGTCTGCAGACCAAAGCGCCCCGTTCGCGTGCGAGCCTGTATGCTTAGGAGTGTGTGGTCCCTTACGGTCGATGGGGGCTTATAACTGGTATAACACGAAATGCGAGGCTCGTAGCCCATATCCCGCGCTCACGATTTGGTCTCCCTCGTAATGATCTGCACTCCTCGACAGTACGCGTAAAGTGTGGCCTCGGAGACCGCAGGCGCCACAGATGTGATCATGGCAGCCAAAGATATAATAAATTGCCTAGTCGACAGAAAGGGAAGGTAGCTGACGCTTACGTTAGCCAAGAAGGCGTGCCCGTAGCCACGAAGAAACACACCCCTTTTAGGCAGCAGCTGCGATAAACAAGTGGCCTTTCGCGCTTGGCATTCAATTGTGAATTTTTGTTTGTTTTGTGCACCTTCACAAAAGCCAGCCTCATTGAATGCGTGAATACCCAAGTGTAACAAGCAGGCCCGTAGCCAGGAATTTTTTTCGGGGCTTTAAACAAAAAACAATTTTTTGTTTAAAGCCTTGAAAAACACCCATTTTTATTATTTTTCCTCGGTAAAACACTCCCTTCCATCCGCATTTCGGGGGGGGCCCGGGCCCTAGCCCCCCCTCTCCCCCCCTGGCTACGGGCCTGGTAACAAGGGGTCAATTATTGGTCTCAAAGGAGGTGGAGGAACGGAAGTAGAAGTGGGGCGGGGGACACAAAAGGCGTGTATAGACGGTAATCTTCAGGCCACAGGAATGCTCTTATTTTGCATAAGAGCAGTGTAAAAGCCGATATTTCGTCCTTCGCGACTTGATTCGCAGTGTGACCATGGCTCAAAACCCCCGTGTCTTCAGTTGAAACGTGCTCTGAACCCATCACTTATTACGTGCCGCCACCGACACCATGCGAACGGGACGATGAATTCTACGGTAAAATGGCTCGCAACTGATCGTTCAGCCATCCCAATGGAGCAAATGAGTTTCATGCGAGCATGCGGACTGTGGCCGTAGCTCTTCAGCTTGAACAGCTTCGACCACATTTAAGTTTTGTGAGATTGCGCGCGCACTGCCCGTAGTCAAAACGAAGTTACTGAGTACCTCATCCGCTGTGGGCGAAACGGTGGTCGCTAAAGACATGTTCGTATCGTCCACGCAGTTCTGAAGGCATGCGCGCGGGCTAAACCCACAGTCGAAACGGAACTACTCGGCACCGCATCCGCTGCTTCATAAACTTGGCTCGCTAACGTACGCTGCCAATTTTTATGAAAGGGAACACGCGAGCGCGTGGCCTGGCCGCTCCGGCGGCTACTTGCAGCGCGTTCAAGCGGGAGCTAGAGCAACCACAGCCTCTTTTCGCGTCATCTAGTGGCGAGCAAAACAAGCAGTCATTGGTGATATGCAACCGGCGGCAAGATTGCAACCCCCCCCCCCCCCTCCTTCTTCAAGGTGATTAGGCAAGAGGTCGGCCTCTAGCGTTTACGTTCGGCAAAGGCCAGATGTATGTAATTTGCTTCAATACATTCGATGAATATTAACGAAGACACAGTGGGAAGATAGGACTATTGTGCAACCGCATGCACTCGTTTTTTTTCTCTGGGCTCCCATCTATTAAGCATATTCTTTAGTGTTAGTGACACTATGTAGCTTAGATAATGACGTTCGCATGGAGGGAGTCACTCGCCAATCCCACGCGGCGTTGTGCTGTCAGAAGAAAAATTTTGCCATCCAACACAACGAATTCTGTTGTGAAAGAAACTGATATTGATGAGGATGATAGAGATCGGGATTCGCATATTCTTTGAAGCGGAGTGGTGAGACACAGCACAACAGCCTGTTTAAATTGCATGTGTTACCTTATCATATCAACTCGTAGCGCTATTTATAGAGCTCCTTGCCTCGATACGCATAAACATATGATCCATTTAGACTTTGCACCTGCCGTAAACTCCGGAGTGCCTCCATGGACATTGACTAAACCACTGGTGTGCCTTCACATACGTGGGATCTCGACTAAATTGCGTGTTCCTTATATTGCCCTCAAGCAACTCACCTTGGCACATTAGGCTGACCGATACAGCGACTCTGTGCACATCTACACCGATGGATCCGTAACTTCGTCCGCCTCAACTGCGGCTTTCGTGATCCCTCAAATCGGTATTTCCCGGGAGTACAAATTAGATCACATGTCATCTTCGACAGCCGCGGAACTTGTTGCTATCCAGGAAGCTGTACAATTTGTGAACGGCCAAGCACCACGTAAATGGACTATACTGTCTGATGCAAAATCAGCGCTTCAAGCCATCAATTCTTCCTCAAGAGGGGGCAAATATTATGCACTAGCTTTAGGAATTGTCCAAGCATTCGATATTACACACAGAGGTGGTCACTTGATTACATTCCAATGGGTTCCTGGACACTGTGGCTAGGTTGGCAACGAGCTAGCTGATAGTGAAGCAAGAGCGGCAGTATACAACACCCCCCATGGACGTCAAAATACCGTATTCGCGAAGTGACGTCAACACATTGTTGAGATCGCTCATGCGCGAATGCGCGACCGCTTACTGGTCGCAACCAGATCATCGGAGCAAGCGTCTGCGGAAAACAGACCCCGATATGACTTTTCGCATTCCGGCTAAAATCAGCCGAAGACATGCTAGTATGCTGCACCGTATTCGCCTGGACGTTGCCTTCACTCGACGCTACGCGCACCTAGTCGGCCGTGCGGACAGCCCGAACTGTGAACGCTGCCAAGTGCGCGAAACTTTAGCCCATATATTTTGTGACTGTCCATTATAAGTGACGCAAAGGAAGATGCTAACTTCAACGCTGGCAGGCATCGGACTAACACCACTTAGTGAAAGTTGCATTTTGTCAGCAATGTGCGACCAAACAATGTCAAAAACTGCCACAAGGGCGGTACTAGATTTTATCAAAAGCACTGGGCTGGATACCAAGCTGTAGGGTACTGTGCTCAGTGGCTACTGTACATACGCACCCCCTCTTCCTGTCACCATCATCACCCTTCATCCCTCTTTTTTTTCCCTTCCCTTATCCCCGGTGTAGAGTAGCAGGCTAGAGCGCATAAGCTCAGGCCTACCTCTCTGCCTTCTAATAAATTCTCACTCTCTCTCTCCTTCATATAGTAAAATTATTTGCGTCTTGGTTATATGAGTTCTGAATAGCTCTCTGTGCCAAACTTGGTTACGTCAAGGTTTTTTTTTTTTTATGACATGAGCTTACTTTTAAAGTCGGCGTTATGTCAATGGTTGTATCATTTTTTGCAACATTCAAAGATTTGTTAGGCCTCGATATAGAGATACAGGGACAAATGTGGCTCTAGAGGACGAAGTTCCACAGGTGGAAACTTAATTGGGAATTATAGTGCATGATGACAATAATTTGTGAAACGAACCGAGATAACAACATTTGAGGATATAAGATGATTTTACATTTGACAATTTGGTTACGCTGCTCGGATACTGACACGAAGGTCGCGGGTTCGACGCCGGCCATTGCGGTGGCATTTCGGTGTATGTGAAATGTTAGAGGCCCGTGTACTGTGCAATATCAGTGCACGTTAAGCAACACCAGATGGTCGAACGTCCCGGAGCCCTCCACTACGGCGTCCCTCATTATCATATCGCGGTTTTCGGACGTGAAACTCCAGATACTACTACTACTACTACTACTACTACTATTATTATTATTATTATTATTATTATTATTATTATTATTATTATTATTATTATTATTATTATTATTATTATTATTATTATTATTATTATTATTATTATTATTATTACATTTTTCAATCACATAGGACAGTTAAATTACGTTTCACTGTTGTGTACAGGAGTAGTTCTGCTGCCATTACGAAGAGCAGCTTTTACTTGTAGCAACCCGCCACGGTGGTCTAGTGGTTATGGTGCTCGACTGCGGACGCGAGTGTCGCGGGGTCGAATCCCAGCCGCGGCGGCCGATTTTCGATGAAGGAGAAAATGCTCGAGACCCGTGTAATTAGATTTAGGTGCACGTTAAGGAACCCCAGGTGGTCGACATTTCCGGAGCCCTCCACTACGGCGTCCCTCATAATCATGTCCTGGTTTTGGGACATTAAACCCCAACAATTATATTATTATTACTTACTTTGAGCTTTCCTTCATCTGGGTAATCATGAAAATGACGATTCTTCTTATTCTTCCTATTATTATTATTATATTATTATTAGTAGTAGTATTAGTATTACATTTGACGATTACGTATGGTAGTTAAGCTATAGGTTTGACTGTTGTGTACAAGTGTAGCTATGCTGCCCTTACGAAGAACCGCTTTTACCTATAGCTTTCCTTTATCTGTGTAATCACGAAAGTGAAGATTCTTCTTTTTCTTCTTCCTCTTCTTCTTCTTCTTCTTCTTATTATTATTAATTATTATTATTATTGTTATTATTATTATTATTATTATTATTATTATTATTATTATTATTATTATTATTATTATAGACAAAAACGAACATGGCACAAGACAGGCGCTGTGTGTGTTCTATGTATGTCCCATACCTAATGTGCACTCTGCAGTTTATTATTGCCAACCAAGTAGCCCAGGAACAAATTTGCGTAAGCTCAATGGAAAAATCACGAAGAACAATCATTGTACGTCTCTACTTATTAGCGTATGAACACGGTTCAAGACGACTCCTCACTGTCGGAGGGTGTTTAAGCAATGACGTAGGGGAACATTTGTTTGTAATATTCAGGCCCTCTATGCGCTGCAATCCCGTTTTTGTTTTTGTTACTTGTACAACCTGTGTATATACACGTGCTATAGTGCAGATATTCTACATCGGCACCATGTACAGTCGCGCTCAATATGACTTGCAACACGGGACCGCGTAGCCTCACGAGTTCAAAGAGTTTGCATGGCTTCCACTAGACCTTATTTCCATTGCTAAACGCTGCTCACTCACTTGGGTATGATCATAACTAAGAAAATATCATGTAGTTGTTGAAATAAACGCAAGTTGAAGCCACGCGCAATCTTTTAACTCGCGAAGGCCATACGCTCCAGTGTTGCAAGTCATATTGAGGGTGCCTGTATACATGTATGGGAAAGTGTAACGTTAATGGCAGTTTCTTTAAAGTATGACTAAGTGTTAGAGGAAACGCCTATAAACAAGCACGTCGAGGAATTCAGAGAGAACCCATCTGAAAGCTTGTTCATCGTTCCTTTCTCTTCTTTCTATCCTACAATTTTCATTTTTTTATCCTTTTACCGTATTCCTCCCACACCGTCGGCTAGCCAAGGGAAAGCTCCTCTTCCGGTCAACCTCCTTGCCTTCCCTCCCTCTTCTTTCTCTCTCCACCTGGCTCTTCCAATTAATTACCGGAGTAGCAACAACATCCGGACAAAACAGAGAGAAGAAACCATAGCGTGCACCACGGCCACAGGTCACAATTCCCTCGACGCTACCAGACCGAAAGGTTGCGCAAGCGTCTCCATTAAGCGAAATCACGCCCCCACATGTGTCCGCATTAAGTGGCCACGACCGCGGGGCAATACCGGTCGCTGGAGTGGGGAGTGTCTACATCACGCCCCGTCCCAACAGTAGAACACTGCGGGCCTTAATTGAAAGCGCGCGCACAAAGTGGGGACGAAAAATTCTTTCGCGGCTCGCTTGTCTGGGTCAATTGGTCCAATGGGTACTCACGTCTCTCTTTCGCGTGCCCTCATATTTGAACAGGATACGTCCGCTGTGGAGCTGAGTGCATTGTGAGGACACGCCCTGTTCGCCTCGGTCGTATGGTTACGGTTCCCGGCTGCTGACACGAAGGTCGCGGGTTGGATGCCGGCCGCGGCGGTCGCATTTCGATGGAGGCAAATGCTAGAGCCCCACGTACTGCGCAGTGTGAGTGCGCGTTAAAGAACACCAGATGGTCGAACTTTCCGGAGCGCTCCACTACAGCATGGCTTATCATAATATCGTGGTAATGTGGCGTATAGTCATCCAATAGGAAAAAAGGTTTTACTGGATTTGCTAAACAAAAATTCCCACATTGATAACATTATGCGTCAGGGCGGTCGGATCACGACCCGATGAAGTAGGCTGAGAACTATTTGTTGCTTGGTTGTTTAGCATGTTGCTGCTCTTGCGCTACAATGTATAGGAGGGTCGTGCTGATATTTTGTAGTTTTTTTTTTTCATTGTATAATGTATGTTACGATTTCTCCATGCCCTTTGTTGAAGCTTTTGCTAGGTGCAGCGCATCACTGAGAATTCTGACGCATCTATAAACTGACTAGAATTTTGGCTTCACGTATATTGTTAGCTGGTGTTTCCATTGATTTTTAATTACTGTTCTTTTGCATATATAGTATTATTTCTTTGTTTTTTTTCGTTTTCCTCATCTGAACAATGTATGGGGTAAAGAAGCCTTTATCTTCAGTGTTTGGCCCTGTATCCCATGCAGTGTGTGAGTATACACATTAAGCGTAATCACTTAATGTGTGTATACACATTAAGCAAAAAAAAAAAAAGAAGATCGTCGTAAGCGGCATAACATATAGGCTTACAGTGAGCGGGCGGTGGCTATCTTAAGCCTGTAAAGGAGGAGAAACAGAGACAACGCCCGTACGTTGGGCCGGCTGTTCTATTCTGACCTCATCCTTCTCTTCTTCGTGCTGGTTGAGCACGAGGCCCAAGCTCCACTGCCACTCATCGTCATCACACTCGGCCATGACTGCGAAATGGCATGCGGAGCTTCAGCAATGGACTCAGGCGGGCGACATTGGCTGTTCCGCATTGGTCGTCGTCGGTCCACACGCCCGGGGCCCTGAACCGTCTCTGGCGGGCGGTATTGGCTGTGTCTGGGGGGTCTCCCTCGTAGACACCACGACCCGCCTTGCTGGGCTGCCGAACACTCTGGTGGGCGACCTTGGCTGCCTCGTAGCGGCCGCAGCACGCTTAACAGGCAATTCTGTTGCCAAAGTTTGGGGCGCTGGCCTTCACCCACGTCTGCGTGCTGGGCAGGCAAACACTTGCACAGCGAAGAATGCGTAGAAGGTCGGACAAGCAACGGAGTGTGATGGTGGGTCGAAATAGCAGCGTTTACGTTGCTGTCACCACAATTTTCGGTTGTGCGGTAACTGGGATAACCGGTGGTCTCTGGTGGCTCCGTATCATGTCCGCACACGTGAACGCCACCATAGCTGCGCCCGACGTCGAAATCACTGACGTCTTTCGAAGGCATCTCGCTGCTTTGGTCGAGGTGGTCGCCGTCCGACCAGTCAGTGGCGGATTCCATGACAGCGAGAGTCACTTCGTGGTGATCTGCAAGGCGCTCAGGTGGGACAGGGGGTGTCAGAATGGAGCATTTGCCATCGTCAGCAGACTTGCACGTGGGGCCACTGGAATAGCCGATGCTGGCTGCGTCGACCTGGGGCGCAGGGCTTCCGGAATGGCCGATGCCGGCTACGTCTGCTCGGGGCGCATCGATGATCTCTGTGTTGACGTTATTGAGCGAAACGTTCGCACCTTCGGCCAGTGACTGCCGTGAAGGCAGCAGATGTGCGTCCGACTGGTCACAGAAGGTGCTTCTGGTATCAGCAGACACGTCAGGTTGTGGTCTATCGACTCTCGACCTTTGATCTGATGTGGTACCAGGAGTGAAGCGGCTGAGGCTGACACCAGCGGAATCTACGGTAAGGCGAACTTCACCGGATAGGAGGTAATCAGCTCCTAGGATCATGTCAGCAGGTAGATCCTCGAGGACGGGAACGCCGGCCAGGAACTTGCTCCCGGCTTCGGTATGGAGGTACAGGTCCAGCGCACCGACAGGCAACGCGCAGCAACCGAGGCCACGCAGGGGTGCCTCGGGCCAAGGTTGGAGGTTGGCTGGGGCATGGCGTTGATGCAGCACCGTGCGCGGAGCTCCGGTTTGCACAAGAGCCGTAAGCTCGCCGATGCCGCCGACGCGGACCTGTAGTGTCAGAAGCGACCGCGTTGGGTGGTGTGCGGCGTGATGTCGGGCATCTGGTGGTGTAACGTCGATCCGGCCACCGAAACTCGACGGGGGGGTCCTGGAATGTCGAAGAGGACAAGTCGGGTCCGGTGTGAGGGCGAGGGTGGGCTGCCAAGCTGCCGGTCGACGAGCTGCAGTGTACAGATGCAGCCTCGAGGAGGTTCCCCTGAACTCCCTCCTCGGCATTTGTCGGGTTAATCATGCAGGTGTCGGGGCCAATCCGGCCAAACACAGCAATAAGCCGGCCACTCCATTCCATCCAGGAACATTGGTTGACACCTTCGTACTTGTGCCATGCCTCGGCAGCACCGCGAAGTCGGTCGATGGCTACCAGCCATTTCTTATTTTCGGGCAAGGCATGGCGCAAGCCGAGCGCATTTATGGTCGCTACCCATACGTCAGCGTCATCCTGGAAGCCGCGGAACACCGGTACCTCCGAATGTGCTGGATATGGTAAGGCGGCCGGCCAGAACCCACAGCGCAACGAGGCGAACTGGTGGACTTCTTGCAAAAGTTGGGTAAGGGCACGCGGAGGCTCCACGGCACTCTCGGGTGAGAAGTATGACGAGCCAGGGCCGTCATCAGTGGCTCCGGTACTCACGGCGTCCGTTGGAGGCTGATGAGACGACGAAGTCCGGTTCACGGGATCCACGCCATTTCCCGTGGCGGAAAGTCGAGCCGCCGAGGAGGCCCGGACGCCAACCCCGGACAGCGGTCGCCGCGCCGAGAGGTTGTGAGGCGACGAGGAGGCATAGACGCCGTCCCCGAACTGTGCTCGGTGCGGTGGCAGGTAGGCGGGTTCCATGGCCAAGGGCGCATGGACGGCTTTCCTTGGATGGCGGGACCGGAATGCCGTAGAAGCACGAGCAAAGGCAATGTCTGCCTTAAGGGATCTTTTTCGGCGACTGCGCCATTGTAAAGGAGGAGAAACAGAGACAACGCCCGTACGTTGGGCCGGCTGTTCTATTCTGACCTCATCCTTCTCTTCTTCGTGCTGGTTGAGCACGAGGCCCAAGCTCCACTGCCACTCATCGTCATCACAAGCCTCATTTCAATTCTGAGAGAGCCGGTGGGAAGATAATTTCGCGATGACAGCATCTGTGTAAAAAAAAAACTCCAGGCTATAGTTTGCAGTCCGGTCAAGCTGGCGGCTGATCAGTAGGCTCGAAAGCTCGAAGGGAACGTTGTCTGCTCTCAGGAAAGCTACGTGACACTTTCATTTGCTCTTAATGTGAGCTACGTGGAACTTTTGTGAATTCACATGGGCAGCGTGTTAATATACAACAATTTCTGGCTGTTCTCTGCTTCTTCGTTGTGGCGTGTAGTGTTGAAGACACGTCTTTCAAGGCTTTTCGAGATGCGCACCAATAACTGTGCTCTCTTTAAATGTCCACGCGGACAGTACCCAAATCTGGCCAGAGTTGTAACACACCTGTAGGTATTCTTAATAAAAGATGAACAGAATGAACATCACACTGATAGAACATAAAGCCAGCTATAAATTTTAACATGTTGAAATGGAAAAAAGAAGAACTACTGGGTATATTACATAACCCAGACACTGGGTATGATCACCGTAGGTTCGGTATCGAGAAACGTGGTTCAGATAAGTTGTAGAGTAAGAGTGTTCGGGCTGTGTCCAGTGTCCTAAAACAATTTTTTTTTCTTTTTGCTGGTTTCCTGCTTGGGTAAACTTTTGTGTGAAGTCTTGGTAAATTCTTGAACTGCCTCCTACTCGGAAATATATTAATTGCAAACATTGAAAGCTACGCTCCTCTATGGATATCTATAAATTATTAAATTATTACTTACCTCAATGATCCCTTCCTTCAGCGTGTTACAATTTAATTTTTTTTTCTCGCTTTTCGCAGACTTTGCCTGACTCTCATGGCACGATGAAAGACAGGTTCCAAGCTCCAGACACGTATCTCTCTTCTGCCTCATCAAGACTCAGCTCACGGTAGGAGGGCTCTTTTCTTTAGTCCAGGCAAGTGATTCACGAATTAGACTTGCGTTCACCTTTAGCGTCCCTTTAAACAGTTATGATCGTTGAAGAAATTAGAGCGACTTCGCTCCTTTCTATAGAAGCGAATCTTTTCCAATGCAGAGGTGAAAAACTGTGTGGCGCCTGTGACGCTGTGTGCAGGGTACCCCAATAGCCCCATGACAGAGGGAAAACGAAGAGTGACCCGCACTTATCTAAATAGGCAGTACAGTTATTGTGAGTTAGACTAATGTATGCTTTTTCAGTTTATCCGTTTTTCTTAAATGCAAGCGCTGCACTTTTGCAGCACGTTCAGTTCTCCCGAAGAAACTGGAAGCTGATGCTTGCCTGCAACATTACCGGGCGTTTTAGTCTTACATTTTTCTGAAAGGTCGAAGTGCTCGCGGTGTGCGCGGAATAAAGAAGCACCAATGGGTGCCGCACGGGTATAGCCGGTCGTTCGTTGACCACGGGCACTGGGCTTTCTGCCGAACCTGGTTGTTACGCAGGGTCGATGCAGCTGCATCACTGGTACGCGTAAGTGAAAGGCCGTACGCTTCTTCAACAATGGAGGGCGGCAAGGTCCTCATGCGTACACGATACGATTACGAATAGACGCGGCCGTCCTCTCAATGCGGCAGCTACAACGACGCCTCTTAGACCCACGCGTATTTCTGAATGTAACGTCCAGACTCTGTAAGGACGCACGTATGTGGCTTTTGAGATCATAGACAGGGCACTCCAGCGAGAAAAGCGCACACGTAACTAATATATTCAGTCTTATCTATAACAACCGAATCATCAATGGCCGGTCTGCCGGCAACGATGGGGTTTGACGATGTTGATATCACCAAGACGTCAGGATGGAGAGATTATAGCAAGGGCGATGACGATAAGGAGACTTGACGTTCGGAAAGCCAAAGAAATAGCTGAACCGGTGAGGCGGGCACACTTTAAGAAGAAAGGCGTGCTTGGCGTGTCTTTCTGGACCAAAACCATCATCACCTTCTATATCGCGTGGGTTTCCTTGCGTTATAGCCGCGCACCAGGTGATTCCAGGTCATTAACCGTGTGCGCGATATCAGCGTGACGTAGCAATTCTTGATGGTATAGCGGTGAGCACCGTGTGTCCAAGAAACTAAACGCAAGCGCACCAGATGACGATTACTGTTGTTTGGACGAAGTAGATGCTTCCGAATGTTATTTGGACGACTCTGTTTTGTTGGAACAACTGCACCTAACGCAATACGGGTGCTGACCTCTAATGATGTACTGCTCCGAGCTTCTCACGTCACACAGTCAACCGTTGTTCAGAGTACTTGGCAGTCCACGTACTCTTGAGCAATAACTGAACAGCGGTTCCGTAGAGCTGTAAATCACCGACAACGAAACGTGGCTCGCGTTTAAGACAGTTCAGCGTCCGCTTGACACGGCAGACTGAACAAAACCAGAGAGCGCTTTAGGAGGTACGCCGGAAAGATCAACACAATACAAAGACCAACACAATACCTCGTCACAATTAGACTTTCAGGCTATTTCGTTTGAGACTATGTACGTTGGGCTTGCTCTAAATAGCTGTAGAGTTTATAGGTCGACCAGAATCTCTGCGAACGTGAAACACAGGTCTATTTACAGTGGGGCGTGAACACTAAGAGAAAACAAATGAAAAGGAGCCGATTTTCAGTAATTGGCAGAGGGTCGGTAAATACTGCGAAATTTAGGCAGCCTTTCCGGCATGCAGCAAACTGTTCGATGCTAAATTAGCCGAGTTCCTTCCACTATAATTGACAAAGACAATGCGCACGATCAGATTTCGAAAGAAGAGACGACGAGCATGTTCGAACACAGCTCCGGCAGCTTCACCACTTTGTAAGAGCACTGTCGTCTTAGAGGACGTAGCGAAGAAGAAATTGTTTCGAAGACGAAAAGGCAGAGCCCCACCCGCGTTTAGTCGTACCGAGTCAGAGACACGTGCAGAGCGGTGCGACGAATCGCCGACAATTGACTGCCTCCTGCTGCGATTCCAGAGGGGGGTCTTCGAAATAGACACACCGTCCGCGCCGCCTTGCATGACAGAGAAAAGATTCAGCTTCGCTTAGTTTGCCCCACAGTACTGAGAAGTAAAGTTGTGTGCACAAAACTTGGTTTCACCGCAGTCGCTGATCACCGAAGTAGTAAGCAGAAAAACCGAGATTAGCGGCGCATTGTTACGTGCAGCGAGCGTTTACTTGGCGAAACTCGTTCATTGCGCTGCAGTGCCTTTTTTTGAACACCGCTTGTCGAAGCGCTCCGTCCCTCGCGATTGTTTTTGTACTTTCTCAAACCTCCTTCTTAGGGACCTCAGCGTGTTCCACAACATAAGCCAAAGCCAAAAGAAAAAACAACCTCAGCTTTCAATCTCGAGCCATCTTCATTTTCGTTGGCAGCTCTACTTTCTCGCGGTACTCCCGCATGTTTGCTCTCGGCAACATCTATGTGAACGTTCCACTCGGACCGTAGAAAACATTCGGACGAAGCCAGAGGGAAAGACTAACGCTGATTTTCTACAGCGATGAGAACGTGGAACACACCAGCCCTGCCACTGCTTCCCTCCCGGCATTCACGGTTGTTAACACCCTGTTGTTACTTGTTTCTATATTTAATTTCCTTCTTCTGTTTTAGTTTATCGTTTGGTGCGAAGCGTGCTTGCGGAGCGTCGGCGAGTAGGACAGCTTCTGTTTGACGGAGCCAACGTCAAACAATGCAGTCACGCCGTATAAAGCTATCTTTGAGTGGCCGACGTTCGTCTAGAAGCGTTGGTCTTGCGTAATTACAAGCAGAAAGAGGACGGTGCCTCGACGTGTCTATGGTGGGGCGGTGGCTGCACGCGGTGCGATGGAATTAAGCGGGGCTCCCCATGCAAATAAAAAGCTGTTCCCTCTGCTCTAGCAAGTGTGAAAGAGATAAAAGTCCTTTGAACTACGGGTACTGAGACTTTCTTGTGTAATATTCTGCATCGTCATTTGTGGTATCTTTTTCACCGAGCATATAAAGAGCATTGGCTAACCTTTTAGGCCAGAGATCAGGAGGGGCCACTTATGATAGACGACAATACGTTGTGTTTATGAACCGAAACGACTGCCAGATGAAGACACCTTCCTTTCGTGGACGTGTCTTCGGGTCACTGAGGCACCACGTATAGCGTGCACTGAGTTGTTCGTAATTCGCTGCCGAGGCACACTTTTATGCGACGTGTCCTTAAGCCGTGTTTACGGCATCTTAAGGAACACTTAATACACTTAAGGCATCTGGAGGCTTACGAAGAGGGTTCAACCTAAATTGAGGACGACGCAGCGAGCCATGGAAAGGAAAATGATGGGTGTAAACTTAACGGGACAAGAAGAGAGCAGGTTGGGTCGCGGAACAAACGGGTGCTAAGGGGCATCTTAGTCGAAATCAAGAAGAAGGAATGGGCATAGACAGGGGCATGTAGCGTGAAGGAACGATAACCGCTGATTATCAAAAGTAACCGAGTGGATTCCAAGACAAGGAATGCGCTGGATGAGGATGGCAGAAAGGTAGGTAGGCAGATGAGATTACGAAGCCTGGGGAGATAAGAAGGCCGCATGAAGTCCTACATCACCGGGTTAACGGGCGAAACATTAGAGAAACCTTTGACCTGCAGTTGGTGCAGTCCGACTGATGATGATAATGATGCCGCAATGGAAGATCCTGAATTGTGTTTATGGTGTCTCAGGCACACTTCCCCAGTTTCAATGGAGCTGTGGGTAACTCGCGGGTAATCCTACAACGCTGATGCAGTGGTCGTTGTTCTAAAAGTTTACTTCGGTCAGTTCTCTTTCTGTTTTTTCTCGTTAGAATAATTTTTTCAGACCTTAATGTGTGGCTTGTCCGGGCTAAATTCGCGATTATTCATGCAAAAACGAGAATTTTAAACTTGCCAAATATTAAGACAGCATGTTCTTCTGTAGGCCTATACCTACTCCCTCCGTGTGAAATATTTAACAGCAACAAAATTCTGGTGCAAACATCAGCTCGGAACGAGGCTCACGTGTGCTTTTGCTTCCGTTGTCCAAAGTAGACCCATGCAGCTACCACTAATCGAACCTTCAAGCTCTTGGTCATCCGAAGAATGCCATACCAAATGGCACGTGCATAGCGGTGTTCTCGACGCACTTAGCTGTAACGTGTGCCAGATTTTTTCCACCGAAGTGCGCTGCATACGCTCCGCTGCTCTCGAACGTCGTGGAATGCCCTTCGCAACCGGCAGGTGTCGGGCAGTTTGCTCAACGCTCAGTCCCAGGGCGTGTGTGTGTATACCTTCGCGAACGTAACCGAAAGCGCGCGGGGTTTGTGAAGTGTTTGCATTCCATCACTCCGTCGGGGATCCCAGCATCTCCAATCACTTTCGTGTCAGTCGAGAAGGACCGGATTTCGGGACGCCTAGGGGCAAGCCACGTGACACCTGCAGTTCGGGTGGGTCAGTGCGGATACCTTTGAAATTTGACGAAGAGGTACGCACGGGGTGCAGTTTTTTTTTATGTTACATGTGGTACTGGTAAAAGCGAGCAGTTCCTGTCGGCCGAGCAAAATAGCGATAACAACAAAATTAAACGGGACACAGAAAACTTTTTCAAGATTGAGTCAATGACAACGTTCATATACTGGACAAAGCAATATTATTACGTCGGGAGAGCATAGGTTTATCGCTCACGAGGTCAATTCATGGGGAATCTATCTATCTATCTATCTATCTATCTATCTATCTATCTATCTATCTATCTATCTATCTATCTATCTATCTATCTATCTATCTATCTATCTATCTATCTATCTATCTATCTATCTATCTATCTATCTATCTATCTATCTATCTATCTATCTATCTATCTATCTATCTATCTATCTATCTATCTATCTGCGCGCGCACGCGCGCGCGTGTGTGTGTGTGTGTGTGTGTGTGTGTGTGTGTGTGTGTGTGTGTGTGTGTGTGTGTGTGTGTGTGTGTGTGTGTGTGTGTGTGTGTGTGTGTGTGTGTGTGTTCGCGCGCGTGTGTGTGTGCGTATGCCTGTTTGTGTGTGTGTGTTTGCGCGCGCGCGCGCAAGATATCGTATGCAATATGAAGCAAGTTTAGGCGAAGCACTGAAATGCATTGTAATCCCAACTTCCTTCGTATATTGTGAACGTCCTAACAGGATCGTTACTCATTGCTTTCGTCATTGAGACGAAAGAAAAAAAAATACCTGAAGTTTCGCCGCAAGGAAACCTGCCTTATTTAGCTCCTTGAACCTTTCAGCGCGCGCTGCAAGGCTTGCCGAAGCCCGTTCACACTACACCTTGAACGTGGCCATCAAGAATCATTACTCATCCTTGGCTCATCCTTTGAACGTGAGCGCACCGCATACAATACGTGCTAACATTAATCCGACCCGCTGCGATGATGATGGGCGCTGATTTTCTCACCTTGTAATATTGAGAAAACGGATGCGGATGCCGCTCCGCCTAGTGATAAGTTGTGGGCGGGTCGAAAGGTGGCAGGGTAGGGGTTTAGTGTATATACGCAAGCACACTGGTCCCCATTCTTACACCTTGGCGTACTGCACGGCCAAAAGTCACCGCACACCACTGCAGAATCTGTCCGCACCGTGACCAGGCAGGCATTTCTCACGCGACTGCGATGGTGGTCGTAGTATAATCGCACGCATTCTCGCACACGGTTGTTCGCAAAACCGGAGCTTCTTTTCGCATACATGCATAATTGGTCGATCGCGTGTCTATAAACGATAACATTTCCCTTGCTATAACGGAAAGCTTTGGAGCTCAAGGGGATGTATGGCTACACGGGGAGACCTAATGTTCCAGTTGAAGTTGTCAACAACGTACACTTCAGCCCCGCGTGATCGGCCTAAAACCTCTGCGTGTGATTTCAATTGGACGCGTGGTATCTTCAGAAAGGACCTTTTCAACACGTTTTCAACGCCTTCGACGCTGCCGTCTCCGATGGGTCCGTAGGCCACCGACGTTTATGTGGCCCACCTCACGCAAACCGTACACGGCCCGTTGTTGTGCCCGAGCCCCTTGGGTGGGCGGCTCTTGGAAACACTCAAGCGTAATATATACCTAGTAATAGGGTTAATACTAGAGGAACCAAACGGGACAGAAAGCTGGTCGAACAGGAAGAACATCGGGGTGGTCACGAGCCCACGATGCTATTGGATAGAGGGCCGCATGGTGCCTCCCACGGCGAGCAACAAAAGGGTGAGAAGCATCAAAGTCTCCGGGCTAAATGAATCGATCATTGGAACACCATTAGGCGGCACTTAGACACGTGTGCGGTCGAGAATAACAATTGCCGTCACCACTTTTCTTGCTTGTCTTCCAGCCCCCCCAACGCCGCCACGCGACCACATCGTATGTACCACCCATCGGTGTGTTCGTAATTCGATTACGCCGTTGGAGATGCCCTCCCAACGGCCGCCTACGCCCTGCACACCCTTATTTCGGCGCGCGTGCGCCGAGACCGCCTTCATGTGCAAATGAACGGCACACGGAGAGCGAGACAATGCCGCCGTGGTAGAAAACCCCTCACCGCGATGCAGCAAGCTGCGAGGGCTAGCCCGGGGCGGCTACTGCTCACATAGCGTTGTGAGAACATGTGCGATAGAGAAGTAAGGAAAGGCGGGAGCTTAATCGGAGGCACGTCTATTTGCTACCCTTCACTGGAGGAAGGGATAAAGGGGCAAAAAGAGAGACAAAATAAAATAAAGAAGACAGAATCGCGCGCACATTTGGCGGGGGAGGGGGGGGGGGGGGCGGAGGGGCACATCATGTCTACAGGTGGTCGCGCAGACTCAGACTCAGCAGTCAGAACTCAGACTCTTTCGCGTATCTGGGCGCTATTGCGGATCCTGGACCTGTGCCAAGATGATGCTTGTCGATGAAAAAAAAAAAATGCCGTCCCTTCAGCTACCCGCAGTTGGAGCATATGAGAAACATCATGCTGTGACGAGACGCTTATTAAAGGGACACTGAAGGCAAATAGATATTGACGTCAGAGGGGAAGGCGAGTGCTTCAGAACGTACAAATATTAAAGTTATACACAGCAGCGCCTTAGTAACCGAGAAATTAAGGCAAATGAAGGACACGATTTGAATCCCCCAGTGGGACATTCCGGAACACAAGACATTTGACGTAGTACGGTCTCAGTAAAATCAATCGCAAGTATCGAACTACCCACGACATAAAAGAACACTTCAGTGCATTACTAGAAGGATTAAAATGGAACGACTGCATTTCAGTCTGATTCATACAAAAGAGGACTTCATCGTTATCTTTCCAGCTTTCGTCAGCTTGCAGAACGGCCCAACGAAAGGACCATTGCGCGATTATGGAAACGCGGGTTAGCAGTTCAATTTTCTCGGGGTCTGGTTTTTCCTGAAATGTGCAGTTCCTGACATAGACAGAACCCCCCTTCCTGTGCGCGTCGCTTTTTATCCTGCGTGTGCGTGCATTTTTTTCCTTTCATTTTTTTCTTCTCTCTCTCTCTCTACACCATCTTTCCTGCCCTATTTTCCCTCCCCAGTGCTGGGTAGCAAACCAGATGCCAGTATCTGGTTAACCTCCCGGCCCTCCTCTTCATCTCTCTCTCTCTTCTTGTCCTCTAAAACGAAATATTTGAATTAACTTCCCATAGCAAGGCTTCCCAACGCTTCCCAACGTTCTTAACGGCGAAGCTGGTTAAGCCGGGCGTAATCTGTCTGTCGGAAACAGGAAACTGTCATCATCATGAACTCCTTCAGCTACAACAAAGGTTTAATTTTGACCATTGACGTTCGTTGTCGCGATGGAGATGTTCCACCTGGCGTCAACGTAGGTGGGCCCACATAAAGCGGTGCTATAGCCGCCATGTACCAGTAGACATTGGGCAAGCTCTCATTTATTAACATACAATGATCATTAAACTATTTTTGTAAACACGCGTTTCACTTTCGTGTTATATCGATTCCGATGGCGGAGGGATCAGCCATGTTTTAGAGTGCAGCTCTGGAGGGCTCGTTCCTGCCTTTAGCGGCGTCGCCGTTGGCGTTGTCGTCGGCGCAACCGATTGAGCGAACGAGGACGAAAGAGAGCCAACACGGAGTCTTGCTTGCTTGCTTGAACCTCTATTCTGGCTCCTACCCACTAAGGGGGGATTGGCCAAGAAGCCGGCGGTTAATGTAAGAGAAAATTAAGGGTCATGCAGGGGAAAAGGAAAAGTGATATCTTTGTTGTTGTTGTTGTTTTTTTAAATAGAATATGGTTCCTAACACGGAGTCTGTCGATATCAGGAGCCACAAGGCCTCTAAATTCACTTGCTTCCTCCGTTGCCCGCGCTGGTCCCTTTGCTGGAGCTCGTGCGCATGCAGGGTTGGCACGTGAACTGTGGCAGGCTTCACTTGTCGTAACTGGACTGTCGGTATCTCGCTTGGTTGGCGACGCCTCCAATTCTCGGAGTGGTGTGCGCAGCACTCGAGCGCTGGTGGTTTCTGTGGTAATATGTAACGAATGATACATTGCTACAACTGTGGATAGCAAACAAAATTACACCATCTCCCGCTAAAGGGAACCATGTGTAGATGTGAAGCAGCGGGCGCTAACGCTTACATTGGCGGTGGCGTTGACGCTGGTGCTCATCGCAGCGTTGCGCAGGACAGAAAACTGGGGAGGCGCAAAGCACGCAGTGATGGAGCGGTGTTTCCTACTGGAACATGCCAATCGCTGCTAATGGGCAATGAGAGACAGAAGACTCCGACTGGACACAGAGACCCGCATTCCGCTTTTAGTTAACGCGCACGCTGCGAATTTTTATTGTTCAACAACGCACAGGAGAAATCTCCCACCGGCACCACCTTGGAGGTCAAGATCCATTGCCATATATACGGGGTGGCCAGTGAACGGTTGTGCAGCGCGAGCAGTCGGTTTTTTCAACCAAGAAACTCGCTTGCAGACGCTGCCTGCGTCGGCGTCGCGAGGCGAGAGAGGGGGGAGCGTAGGAGAGGAGAGAGAGGGGGGGGACGCGCATGCGCAGTGGGAGTGTGGACGCCGCGGGCAGGGTTGCCTAGAGGAGAGAGGGGGAGCGTAGGAGAGGAGAGAGAGGGGGGGACGCGCATGCGCAGTGGGAGTATGGACGCCGCGGGCAGGGATGCCTAGATGAGAGAGGGGGGGAGCGTAGGAGGGGAGAGAGGAGGGGAGGCGCATGCGCAGTGAGGGTGTGGTTGCCGCGGGGAGGGATGCCTAGAGGAGAGAGAGGGGGGAGAGGAGGCTTTTATTTTTATTCTTTTTCTGAAAGGTTTGCGCATGCGCAGTAAGGGTGGTCACGCCGGCACACCACCACCGGATTAAGCTTCGCCATAAGATGCTTCACATCTAAAACACAGTTGGCTTTGCCCCAGCACGAAGCTGCGCTCGGAATTCTCCTTAGGGAGTATCGTAATCGTAGGCGAAATTTTCCCCCGAAAAAGATGAGACTGAACCCTGGACTTAACTGCACGTTAAGTTAGTTGTTTTCCTGAGATAGTTGTTTTCCTCGCAGCAGTTAGCTTGAAGGTCATGATTCAATTACAAAGAATATTCCCACAATATCGTTGAGACTTGTTTGGCCTGAAGGTTTCCTAAATAGAGAGACAAACTCTGCGGCCTAACCAGCGCAAGTACGGCGGATTTGCGTAATGGGATGTGTTCGCACTACATATGCAGTTCGGCTCCGTGAGCAGTGGAAGGAGTGCCATAGTAGTTTACTTCTCGCAGGACATAGTCCAAGACTGTATATTGCTCTTGTGTGGTATTCTAGAAAGCACTTCAAACCGTGGGCACTCTCGACGTATCATCGCCGTCACGAGTCGTGTTTCGTCCTATTCGATAGTATCCCGCCGCGCATCGTGTTCTACCGCAGCCGCTCGATTAAAATACAGGGTGTGTTTTCATCGAGCGGCCGTAATTCTACCCCCTGTAAACGGAGTAAAAAAGCGCGCGAGCGGGGGGCGACGAATGTGGCTGAAACAACGATGAAATGAGCCGGCCCATCTTCGCACGGAGGGCGCTCGCGAAACCGTCAGCCCGCGTTCGACGCTGTTCCCGGAGTCGCAACAACTGGTGGCAGCGGTGGGATTGTGGCCGGGACTGGGGGGGCCTGGACTGGGAACTGGCGGGACTGAGTGGCAGTGGCCGGGACCTGGGGGCCTGCTTGAATGACCGTTCGCAGTTGAGGTCACAATGGCCTTCCCTGTCGCGCTGGTCTTCGTGCAGAACCAGTCGGTTGACCCCTTTTGTTCACGCCAGGCCGGGAGCTATATTGGCCATATTGGTAGCTTAGCAAGACTCATACTTGGGTTACATTTATTGCGCTGAGCAATCGTTTGATCAATGTTATCGACGTCTTAAATGTTGTGAATTTCAAGTAGAGAGAGAGAGAGAGATGAAGAGGAAGGCCGGGAGGTTAACCAGATACTAGCATCCGGTTTGCTACCCAGCACTGGGGAGGGGAAATAGGGGCAAGAAAGAGGGTGCAGAGAGAGAGAGAGAGAAGAAAATAAAATGAAAGAAAAAAATGCACGCACACGCAGGATAAAAAACGACGCGCACAGGAAGGACGTTCTGGCTAAAGTCTTTCAGAAAGGCCGGTCGATCGAAAAAATCGCAGTAGCGCTTGCAGGGCCTTCTTCTGCGACGTCGCGTCCTGTCGATGGCTTAAAATCCTTTCTTCTGACAAAGGTCGGTCATCTAACTTGTTGAGCGCGTTGCTCTTCTGTAACACTCACACGCATAGGCCGGCAAAAATTGTGGAGCTCACTCAGACTCACTCATGAAATATATCTTGAGCTTAGGGCTACTCGGACTCAGACTCACCAAACTTTTCCTGAGCCGGACTCACACTCGTGAAAATTTTCTTCAACCGCACTCAATAGGACTCAAACTCACAAAAATATTACTCACCCGGACTCACTCAGACTCAGACTCGCGGCATGATCTAAGTCTGAGTGAGTCCGAGTGAGGTGACTCATGAGTGAGTTCGCCGACCTATGGGTACGTGTAGCTGCTCAATTCATCTAAATCCAGGAGGTACCCACGCGATCCCCAGTGACATCCCAGCAATGTGTAAGTCAGCGGATTACTTTGCGAGCCGCGATGCGGTGGTGTTAGACTATAAGTTTGTCGCTTTGGGGGGCTTTAATCCTCTCTAAAGTTTCGCGTCTGAAGCGGCTAAACGACGGGTTGGCCGCGTGTTCCGACCATTAGTTCCGCCAAAGCTCATGACAAATGTACGTTTAGCATCATTATATAGACCAGTCTTGTCATAATGAGCTTCTAAGGACTGCAGTCCTTAGAAGCGCAGCCTATAAAAGCTATCGTAGTACTCTGTATAATTTGTCTGTCTTTTTTCTAAACAGTTCAGTATCGCCACCGGTTTTTGTTTTTTTTATTTTTTTTTCTTTGGGTCATAAGTGACCTGATAGGGGTAGCTTGCTGCTCTCTCATAGTAGAATTGATATTATTGTTAGTGATTGGTTTTTAGGAAAGAAAAGGCTTCGGATTGGTCACATGCTACGTATAGAACAGATTACTGGTGTCGCACTGGTGTTAATAAAACGGTAGCTCAGAGCGAAGAAAGCCTGTCCAAGATTAGCTGGATGATTAGCTGGTCTGACGAAATGAGTAAGTTAGCATGCATCATTTGGCAAGTTCAGTGCAAGAGTAATTATCTAGGGATTGTTGGGGGGGGCTTCGCAATAGACTGCATAGAGATTGGTTGTTAATAATGGTGACGACACGATTAGTACAGGTAGTTCGCCACATAGGTGTTTGCACACGTCATGCTCCTTTAGTCACTACTATTCTTCGAATCGTGTAGTCGGGAACTCCCTCCTCCACAGAAGCGAGCGCGCAGTCCGTGCTCATAGGCGTGTCGGCGCGTTTGACGAGTCATTTAACTGAAACTACATTGGACGCGCGTTTATAACCAGATGACAAACGATCGCTAATAACAATGTGTGCCTATCGAGACAATCTTCTGGGCGGCGGCCACCTCGCTTGAACCAACTTGACGCCTATTGCGCGAGGCGCGCTGCGGTAGCGGAGAGGTGTCGACAACGAGGTACATGCCATCCATGGCAGTTAAGGGGCTTGTAATACGGGACGGTTTGACTTTGTGGAGTCGTGAATAACTTCATGATAGAAGGCGGCTATCGGAACGTAGTGTGCGTGGTGTTTATCGAAACTATTGGCGCATGGGCACGTTAGAGTGAATGTGTTAGGCTTGGTTGTCAAGCACGCCAACACCAATTAAGGCGATGACCACAAGAGAAGGGAGGACTTTGATTATTACGCAGTTGGTCTGTGAGATCATTTTCGGATCTGATATATTTCGTAACTGTATGCAAGCTGTCGACAAGACGGGAAAAGGGTGGTGTCGCAGAGCACGTGCGCCGCGCACGTGTTCGTGCAAGCAATAGATAACGCTGGAACAGATTGCCCTGTCGACAGTCGGTGAAGGTAGCGCACGCTTGCGTTCGCCAAGAACCGTGCCCCCATCGACACAAAAATACGCACACTCTTTGGCAGCAGGTGTGAAAAACAGGTTGCATTCCATATTTCGTATTTATTTAGTTGATTGCTTTTGGTTAGTAATATGCCCTTCAAGAAGGGCTGGCCCTTGTTCCTTGATTGTGCGGATGGCGTCAACACCGGGGCGCAATACGGCGGTCATGCGACGGTCTCCTGCGAAGTGCAATATATAGTCTTCAAAAGAATGCGTACGATCTGCGCAGTGGCATTTCGCCAAAGGCGGAGACGCTTACCTTGGAAGCCGTAGGACATTGTGACGACGACCACGTCATTTCCTATGAATGTCTGTAAAGAATCGAAGAGCCATGTAGCGTAACTTGCACTTTCAATAAGTTGTGCGGCATAGACAGCTTGCACCATCACCGAACAAAACGTTTGAAATCAGATCGCCACCATTCGTTCGTAAAGAAACATTCATTTTAACTGACGATTGCATTCCTTGCAATCATTCCCACTGACGCAACGTTTTCATCACGACAGCTAACTTTACTGAGGCGCTCGACCATCCAAGTGTTTCGTGTTTGAAGAGGGCCAGGCCAACGCTGTTGGTGCAGCAGTTGCAGCGTCCAAACTTAGTTTACGAACACTCTTCACTGCAAAGTAGATGCCTCTGTAAGCAGCGATAAACTTTGAAGTCTCAAAGCTGGTGCAACTTAAGAGGACACGTAAGAGTAGGGTGCCTAGGCAAACAAGTCGGGGCCAAGCTGTGCAGAGCCAAGACATACGTGAGCAGGATCTCCCGAGAGAGAGAAAGGATGGGTACCGTGGACGTGGTTTAGTGCCCCACTCTCCACAAGCTTGTTACCCTCGTGGAAGTACGATATTATCAAGTCGTAAAATCGACCATTAAAGGATGTCTGCGCAACTACAAGCGCAGTTCTGCGGATTGCGTGCAGGCGTAGCTGGAGAAGATGTATGTACTTTCTCGGCAATGAAGTTAAGGATCTGCAGGACACGCCTATGTCAAATGTTTGTTTTGTAGGGTGCCTGTGGACACAGGAGTAATTTTTAACGTCGTCGTTTCGGAGACGGGTGCGGCGGTATCGGCGAACAGCTCGATGGGCAAGAAGAAAATCAGCGTATCATGGGCGCAGCACCTTGAGACTATAAGGGGGGGTGCGGAGTGCCGGTTTGCGAGGGCCTCATGCAAAGGACGTTCCGCCGGACATCCGTGGCGTACATCGCTGTTTGACGCAAAGATTTGATTTAGGTTTGAATGCGACTTAGAGGGGTCTAGTGAGACATATAGATGAAAGGGATGGTTATGATTAAACCAGACATGGAAAATTTCGAAGGCGAGCGTTATGATATTTTTCAGGCCGAATTGTATGGCTTGAAATTTTCTTACGTGATGCACTTTTGCCATAGTTTATTGCACTGTGTTATGCTTATATGTATTTATGCCCTGTATTTACATAGGCTGGACAGCCGTTTCGTTCAAATATCGTTCACGCACCTGGAGCACGTCATGCCAACGATTACGGTCCATGATTGTATGAAGCTTGTTTGTTTGTTTTATTTGACAGCAGGTGCGCCGTCAGGATTGTTTCTGAGAGGGCTCCCACGAAAAGTGTTCTCACAGGGGCAGGGGGGGGGAGGCTTATTTGTTGTTTTCTAGCTGTGGTTGCTATTTGAGGGAGGACAAAAGGGCTCAGGCGGAAATTTGTGAGGGGCGAATGTGGGATTATTCGGGCAATACAATTGGTCTTGGATACATGCGCCGAGAAAAAGTGTGCAGTTGGACGAAGCTAAACCTATGGTTGCACTGAAGTAGCGCATCATAGCTAAACTCGCTTCAGAAAAATGTTGCTGATAGCGTGCGCTAAACGCTTGGCAAGTGTTTAAGCGGCTTCCGCAGTGTAATTCACGGCACGTTGCTGTTCGCGCGATGAATCCTCTCTGTCGACGTCCTCCTTCGCGACCGCACCCCTTGCACCCATCTTAACTTGACAGGCCGGCACTAAAGAGGGCGCTGCCACCGCTGTGGGTGGTGACGTACGTTGCTGCGTGGTCATTACGGTTGTGCCGTTGACCACGTAGTGCTACACGGCCCTCTTTTTTTTTGGATTTCGGAAGCGTTGTGTTTTATTTCGTGACTGAATCCACCCATTCCTTTTTAATGCTTTCCGTTGGTGGGCCCCACATAGCCAGTCTTAGGAGGTGCTATAAATATTCCTGTGTGGCTGGATGGCTTGTAGATATTATTGGGTCTTGTCAACGATCAAGTCCTCTTTCCTTGTATAAAGCCCACTTGTGCTGTGAAGCGAGTTAATAGATAACTTTATTGCTTACCCATGACAATATTGCAAAGGGATTGGTCATAAAGTGATCACTATTGCTGGTAAGCATCGAAAAAGACAGAACGAAGGTCGCAATGGTTCACATCTGGCCTTGTTGGTGCAACGCAGTCTTATATACTTTAGAACAAAAAAAAAAAACAAAAAAAAACGAATGTTTCTGCTCATTGCACTCGAAAGAAAGGAAGGTAGCCATAACGATGATCAATTAAGAGTTGGAGTGCAAGGATATTATTCACAGCAAGAAGTATTGCGCGCAGCGATACAAAACGAGCAATTAGACATTTCAGCAGTAATCATCGTTTAGAAACTACAGTTTTAGAAAATAACACAAGAAAAGCGTTCACATTGTGTACTTAGTGCTTGCCCGATTGCGCTCTTCTTAGAATGAATCACTTCCAACTTCCCGCTTAAACATCGTTTAGACATTTCGGCTAGGCTATGACAATTTCTCTTGTGGAAGGTTTCATAACGTAGAAGTGACATTGCGCAGATTGAATGCGCGAAACGGTCAATGGTAGAAATTGACCAACTTTCTATTCGGACATAACATCTTACTGCTATTGAAGAAGTGTGCGTGCGAAACACTCCATGATCGCTTAGTGTCGTATTACCTTATGCCACCTCGGTCAAGCTCCACTGAGATACGCCTTTAGTTCTCTTGAATGATTAATGCAGAACTTGTGCAGGCTTCTTTCCACGTATATTTTAAGCAACGCTTCTTATTAACAACTTACACGCAGAAGTGCCTATAAAATGAGGAGGCAAGCATGCCCGCATCCGGAAGCTTGAATATGTGAATCAGGGTGCAGCTGGCCAAGACATTTTCAGGTAGTGCGCGTTTTGTTTCTTTCATATATGCACGCTGCTAACCCTAGTCATCAGCCGTCCATGCAGCACTCGTTACCTGCTTTGTGGTGCCGAAAGGCCTTCAGTGCCAGTGGCACGCGCACACTTATCAGTAGCGTCTTTCAGACGTACACCATAACCTTGCGAGGACCTCGACCGTACGCATATGCGTGGATCACAAAGCCTGAGATGAAGTTCGATCCCGCGAACAACCATATATTTGAATATATGCAGGCAGTTAGACTGAGACACTGGTGTTGTCCATGGTCTCAGAGGTGGGCTCGAAGAATGGTTGCTAGTTCGCAAGGCCACGTTTCGCGACCTGGTCAGTACGTAATACATTTGAGGGTTTCGGGATATTACGTTCAGCACACAGAGACACTATTACGTAGGGGGAAAAAAGATACGTTGGTGCTGTATTTTTGCAACTCCTAAGTTCTGCAAGTTCATTGCATACGAATAAGTATAGTCGGCGTCAAAGGTTTTGATACCACTAGGCCTGAAACATCTTTGAATTTCCCAACACACACCACGGCGGTAGAGCGGTTACGGGGCTTGACTGCTGACCAGAAGGTAGCGGGATCAAATTCCGGCCGCGGCGGCCGCACTTCGATGCTAGCAGCCCGTGCTTACATTTAGGTGCATGTTAAAGAACACCGGGTGGACGAAAATTGCGGAGCGCTCCACTACGGGGTCTCTCATAATCATACAATGGTTTGCCGACGGAAAAGCGCACCAATTATTATATTAATCTCCCAGCAAATTTTGATTGTATTCGGTAGAACAGCACAGCACATGTTGATAGAGCGTTTTAGAACACGCCGGAAATCTGAATTCAAGGCTTTCTGCCGAAACAGCGGGGATATTCAGTATTTTCTTGTGTCTAACGGCCCTTAAACTTTTGACGGTGACTGTACATGCGCGAATTTTATTACCTTTGGGCATCACCGTAATGCAATGCGCACATGAATCTCGCACACGCATTTGGGGCAGTGCACCGTCGTGGCATCCTTTTTTTGCCGTTGCGAACGAGTTCTTGTAGGTGGTAGTGGGACCGACCACCACGGCTTCGAACTGTATCGAATGGACGCATCATTGTCTATCGCTGGATGCAGTCACGGAAACTACAAGAAAGACGCCTCCTTATCTCACATATTGCGTCTCGCTAGCTTTAGCACTGGCGCCACCGGTGCGCGTGGGGTGTACCAGCGCCAGCGTCAAATGATAATGCCGGCGCGCCGCCTCCGCTGAAGACGTTTCGGCTCGGGAGAACACTTTGTGGAAAAGCAGTAAACTATCAACGAAGTGAAGTGCGCGCGTGTAGAGTGAAATCGTCGGCTCTAGGCATTTGCATATTCGCTAGAAAACGTTGGATAGAAAAAAATAAATTGTGAAGTGTCACGATGCTTTAAGCAATGCTCCGGGGCCAGCCTTGAGAAAGAATCGCATACAAAAACCCTGTGTGCATAGAGAGAGCTCACTGGTATAATAAGGCGATAGCCTTAGATAGCTCAGCAGACGCGAAAATTAACCTTCTCCGTGATGAGGTCACCACATGATGTTGTCGTGACGTCACAGATGGCCAACATTCGCGACGCCATGACGTAATCACTATGGTGTTACGTAGCGTGACGTCACATGTTGACGTCATTGTGTGACATTGTCGCTTGCTAAAAGGTGTGCCGATGACGGCGGCAGTGCGAAACCAAGTAAGGAGCAGAGGGGCCTTCGGAGGAGGAGGGAACGCGGGGGGGGGGGGGGGGGGTGAAAGGTCGAATAGAACGACGGAGAAAAGAGAAAGATGGCTTTCCCCTTCGAAGCGTCTCAAGCGAATATATTAGGGATCGTGCGAGTTTTTTTACTATGTGAAGCGCGAACAATTTCATCGCGAGCATCTCGCAACGTCATTCATTCTTTTGATGCCGAAATTCCAAGAAATATTGCGCTTGTCCCACTCACTGAGTGAACCGATTTTATGCTCAGCATTCTACGTGTAACTGGTATATTCCAGCATCTTTCTGGTTCCTGCAATGCACTGCATTGTTTACCGGTGTATCTATGCGAGGCTATAATTTTCGGCTGTGACGACAACAGCTAAACCGCGACGACGTCAAAGACGCAGTGTAACGGTAATGACATGACGACTTGGTACTATGGTATTCAGCGAATACATGTCACGACATGTTTGAATCATGTTAAGGAAAACAATTGCTGAAACTTGCACTAAGCCGCGCAAGCCTTGAAACAGCAGAACTGCACGATTCAGAAGAGTTATCTGGTTGCTTCAAGGTTGTTTGTAGGCCTTAGCTAATTGATGAAGGTTGTTTCTAGGTTGCTTCTAGGTCATTGCTAAGCTTTAGCTAGGTGATGCTAGGTTGCTTCTACATTGACTCTAAGCGCAGAGAGCTTCGCGTTAAACTACAGAAAGTCACAGACACGACACGGATGTCGAAACTCCAGAGAGAGAAACTCGCGCTGTAACCAAGCGTTCGCACCTCTCATACAGTTATAGACGCGACCCGGATATCCAAACTCCAGAGACAGAAGCTCGCGCTTAAACCAAGCGTTCGCGCCTCTCATAGAACTACGGGCAAATCGTCGTCGGCGTAATTCCATCGCTTCGGGGTCTTCTCGCAGCCGCCGTTGCCTTTCCCGTTCCCTAGTGTTGGGCTAACTATTCCCTTCTTCCTTTTTCGTAGGCCAGTGCTGAGTAGTCGGATTTACTCAATTTCTGTGGCCCATACCCGTTTATGATGATGATAGTTTTCTGACAGGCCGCTCGAATTTATGTGGCACATAACCGTTTGTAAGGCTAAGTGTTGAATTCTTCATTTTTAGTTGATCAACCCAACTTTTGCGGCACATGCCTTGCAGGCCACACATGATAGGTTACACAAATTAGGGCTGCTTTAAACAGCTTCGCTGTTAATCTGTAAACGACTTAGAAAATTGAAGGACACTTTGCACATTCCAAAGTGTGTTCGGCGAAAGCTTGTGGCCATTCGACTGACCATGCTATGTCTTTTTTTATTTTACACTCTTAGTGGGATGGCACACAAACGGAATGTGTGCGTGTTTTCTTTTTTAATGTCTTTTTTAATGCATTCACCCTCCGCCAGATGACGCCACCGTGCCAGCTTGGGTACGTGAACGCTATCCCGCTAAACTATAACGCGCTGTTCGAAACGAACGTTTGCGGCACGGTAACGCTATTCCCTTAACTCCCGCTATCACGCTAACGCTAAACTATAACTAGGGAGTTTTCGAATAGTGTACGCAAAGCTTTGCGTTAGCGTTTGTCGCCACTGCGCGTGCATCATACGCTAACCTCTTGCGGGCCCCCGTTAAGTGATGGAAGTAGCGGGCGACCGCAAGGACCGCAAAGCTTTGTGTACGCTATTCGAAAACTCCCTACTGTCTATTGTAAACGCTGGGCAGAGCGATGCTACGCAAGCAAAGCTCGAGCGCTGTAGAGTTCGACGCGACCGGCGTCCGTGTGCGCACCCCGGGGGCCACCTGGCACCGTGCCAGGGCTCGGATGGACGGACGGACGGACACGGACGGACACGAACGGACAGAGGGACACACGGACGGACGGACAGACACGGACGGACGCCGGACGGACGTGAGCATGAGACATTAAAGACTTTCGCCTTGATACTTTCTGCTCTACTATCGGCGTGCTCTGCGCCTCTGTCCTTCGAAGATCCTTGGAAATTGTGTTTAGAGCAATGTATTATTGTGATTAGAACAAAAGGTCAACGATTTAGTGTACAAGTACACGACAAGGAGAGAAGAATTAGGACACCCGGACACGTCTGGAAGCCGGAAGCGCCCACTGCTGACACAACCGTTCACCGAGCGCTTGTGGAGCTGAAGGCCACAGATGGTGCCACACCACCACATAAAAAGCAGCGTACTGCTACTACGCGTCGCAGAGATGCAACAGCACTACAGCTACTATATGAATAAGATCGATGATCGTGGCCTGGTTCCAAAGGCGGTGTAGATAAGTTTAGCGACGTCAAGCGAAACCCAATGAGAGTCAAGACTGGAACAACCTCGTACTCGCTGGTTTTTACAAGTAACTTCTTTTCATGCAGCGTCACATATGGAAAAGTCTGTGGCATTTCAGTGAATCTTGTTTCAAAGTTTGGGGAGAAATGCAACCTGGTTTCAGTGCCCGTGCTTTCTTCACTCATTGTGTGTGACATGGAACACGCGTCAGTTGTCTGTGAATCCACTTCAATGTTGTCATGAGCAAAGTACGCGAGGAATGATTTCGCGAAACTGCAGTTTGTGAACCAAGTGCTAGTATACGCAACGCTGGAAAATCCACGGTAATGGAAATATTTGGTGAATACACAAGAAAGGCAAGAGTTCAAGGGAAAGTCGAAGCTTGAAGAGAAGGAAAAGTCCTAGGAACACGGGGTGACGCGGGTTCAACTTTTTCTACAAGCGGTCAAGGCTCAACCGTTGCAGCCTCCAATGAGACGAGACCTCTTGGTGGCCCCACGTGTTTTTACTGAGAGTGAGTCACCCGCTGCTGTAGGTTAGCACGTAGGGGCGTCGCGTTTCTACGCTCGAGCTCACGGGTTCGATTGCCAGCGACGGCGGCCGCATTGCAATAGGAACTAAATGCAAGGAACAACCTTGTGCTTAGATTTAGGTGCATGTTAAAAAGCCTCAGCTGATCGAAATTCAATCCAGAGTCCCCCACTGAGAAGCACCTCATAATCACATCGTGGTGTTACCACGTGAAACACCAGCAATTATTATATTAAGTATCACTTAATGTGAGTTCAATCGCAGCAATGATATACCCGTAGAATATAGTACTATCTTCGTGCTATTTTTCAAGCATTAATATTAAGTAAGAGCGGTTATGGTCGATTTGCTAAGAGCAATGGGCTCTGGCTGCTGGGCTGACGTCAAAGTACACCGTGCGCAATTCAATTGGTCTTGCGGCCGCATATACTTCACTTGTCTGCTTCGGACAAGTTTCGCATCGGTATGGCGGACGCCTCTACACGCGACTCCTGCGGAACTGAAGAGATCATCAAACACGTCCTGTGCAGCTGCGCTCGCTATGACGCCCAGCGATGCCCGCTCCGGATGGTTTTGAACAAACTGGACTCTAGACAATTTTCTGTGCAGAAGATTCTAGGACCTTGGACGTGCGCATCGATAGCGCAGAAAGCAACAAGAGCGCTACTGAAGTACCTGGACCGTGACCTGGACTCAACAAATCTTAGCGACCGCCTGTAGACTGGATGTGCTCCCCCAAGTGTGCTCGTGATTCTGTGTATCTCTCTTTCCTTCTCTTCTTCTGTCTCTCTTTTCCTCCCTTTATCCCTTCCCCCAGTGCAGTGTAGCAAACCGGACGTGCGTCTGGTTAACCTCCTTGCCTTTCCTAGCATCTCTCTCTCTTCGGACATGCAGTTTACAAGGCTAATTTTCATTACTGGTACTCAGTTTTCAGTTGTATACCTCTTTGATTTTTTGCATCATTATCAGTTCACGGAGAAGGTTCCGATATACTGATACTCTAAACTAATATTCGGTGTTTCAAAACCGGTAGAATATATCTCTTTCACGCATTTACAATTTATTACATTCCCGTCGATTAGAAACCACCAATTGCGATATAAAATAATAACGAGTGCAATTAACGAAGCGCACAATACTGAGATGTCAACTATATAAGCGCCTGGTGCAAGGAGCCAGAGAAGCAGTACTTGCCCCACATAAAAAAGGTGTTTTTTCGAGATAAAATATGTGGATCATGTATGTATGCATAACTCAAGTGAAGCAATCTAAAGAACTGAGCAAAGTCGGAGCCCGGCCCGACCCGAGCCCGCCACTCCAAACCCGGGCCCGACATTAAGCCCTGCGCTTCAGGCCCAAGCCCGCCGTGAAAATTACTTTACACGGCACGGCACGGCGTGGCTCGCGGGAGGCCCGGGCCCGGGTTTTCCGGTAGGCCCGAGCCCATGCAGTGCTGTAAGATCACATAGCCAACTCCCAAAGATCGTGCTTGGATTAATTAATTAATTCATTCATTCATTTTATGTGGCTATCAGTGTCAAGGAAGTTTAGGTCTTCATTTTGTTGAACCAAGCAGGCTCTTTTTTTAACACGAAAATGTTTGATGCTGGGTCGACGAAGATTTCAGTGACGTATTTCCGTCACCAAAAGCACGTCGAAAAACTACACATGACCAAATATCAAACAAATACCCGGAGGAAAAAGGTTGCATCAACGGGAGACGAACCCACGACCTCTCGGTTCCGGGCATGCATCTGTTGTCACGAACCGAGAGCTCGTGACAACAGGTACAACTGCGCCACGGCCTTACCCTCTGGAGGCTTTACAAACGCGGGTTTTATATCTCACACTTTCCTCCCGCGGTGCTCTTGGTCGGCGGGGTGGTGTCCGCGTGTTAGAGCAGTAAACGGAAGTAATGCATCATGACCGTGACCTCCGCGATTAGCTCCTGCAACGCGTCGTTGCTACGCGTCCGTCCCGATTGGTGCGTTTTCAAAAGAAGTTCAATTTGGTCAACGCCTAACACACCGCGAGGTGGCGACCTTAGCCCAAGCATCGGCCTGATTCATATGATTCATCCATATTAAAAATAGATTTGCGACGCGCGCCTGCCTCGCCTGGCTGTAACACGCGTTTCCCACTTACGCTCGCCCCGAGAAAAATCGCGGGCGCGCAAGAAGAGGAGACGCGACGGGCGTTGCGTTTCCATGTAGACCGGCCGCCGTGTTCTATAATTCTTTACCGTGCTGAGGGATGGACAATTTAGACCAAGTTGTGCGTTTAATCGGCGACGCTCTTCTGGATGACACCGCTTTCTATGATTACGCTCTCCCCGCTAACTACTGCAGCATGTCGGCCCCAAATTTAAAAATGAAAGTTAAACCTTGATTTTCTCCGCTAAAAATTGAAGGATACTTTGTACATTCCAAAGTGTGTTCGGCGAAAGCGTGTGGCCATTCCACTGATTATGCCATGTCTTTTTTTTTCTTTTACAGTCTCAGTGGGATAAGACACAAACCGAATGGGTGCGTGTTTTCTTCTTTAATTTTTTACCGCGAATCGCAGCGAGACGCGAGACTCATCTTCCTCCGGCCGCATGCGTTAGTATTTTCTCGCGCTTTGCGCATCGTGCAAACGCCATCCGCGTTCCAGCTCTTAAATTGACGGACCCTTTGTAAATTGGAAAGTGTATTCCGTGAACGCCTGAGTCCATTGAGACGGCGTCCGTCAGAATGATTGCAAACTCTGGGCACAGCGACGCTACGCAAGCAAAGCGCGAGCGCTATAGAGTCCGACGCGACCGGCGTCCGTCTGCGCATCCCGGAGGCCACCTGGCTCCGTGCCAGAGCTTGGATGGATGGACAGACGGACGGACGGACGGACCGACGGACGGACAGACGGATGGATGGACGGACGGATGAACAGACAGACAGACGGATGGACGGACGGACGCCGGACGGAGGTCGGACGGACACCGGACGGACACCGGACGGACGTGAGCATGAGACATTAAAGGCTTTCGTCTTAAAGATTACACCATCTGCCGCTAAAGGGAACGATGTGTAGATGCGAAGCAGCGGGCGCTAACGCTTACACTGGCGGCGGCGTTGACGCTGGCGCTCATCGCAGTGTTGCACAGGAGAGAAACCTGCGGGGCGCAAAGCACGCAATGATGGACCGGTGTTTCCTCTGGAACATCCCAATCGCTGCCAATGGGCAATGAGAGACAGAAGACTCGGACTGGACACAGAGACCCGCAGTCCACTTTTAGTTAACGCGCACGCTGCGAATTTTTTATCGTTCCACAACGCACAGGAGAAATCTCCCACCGGCACCACCTTGCAGGTCAAGATCCATTGCCATATATACGGGGTGGCCAGTGAACGGTTGTGCAGCGCGAGCAGTCGGTTTTTTCAACCAAGAAACTCGCTAGCAGACGCTGCTTGCGTCGGCGTCGCGAGGCGAGGGAGGGGGGAGCGTAGGAGAGGGGATGACGCGCATGCGCAGTGGGGATGTGGACGCCGCGGGCAAAGATGCCTAGAGGAGAGAGGGGGAGCGTAGGAGAGGAGAAAGGGGGGAGCGTAGGAGGAGAGAGAGGAGGGGCCGCGCATGCGCAGTGAGGGTGTGGCCTCCGCGGGGAGGGATGCCTAGAGCAGAGGGAGGTGGAGAGGAGGTTTTTTATTTTTTTAATGGGTTGGCGCATGCGCAGTGGGGGGTGTGGACGGACGTACACCGGACGGACGGACGGACGGACGGACACCGGACGGACGGACACTGGACGGACGGACACTGGACGGACGGACACCGGACGGACGTGAGCATGAGACATTAAAGGCTTTCGCCTTAATAATGAACTTATGATAGTGAAACATATGGCATTGAGTTCTCAGAGTGCAGTTTGTCAATCTAAACCAAGTTAGTGTCCCTTTAAACGGTACCATTGCAGGAATTTTCTTTTATATTGTAGTTTCTGTACATTGTATATTAAAGGATTAAATTCAAGCTTAATTCCTTTTATGAAGTACTCTTCATTCTACATGTTACAGTAAAGCTATTTAGACAGGTAGCCGAGCTCTGCTTTGTAACCAGACCGAGCATGGGGGGTTCTTCAATATAACTCAAGCTAGGCGTGCTTATGCCTTTGGCAGTAGCGTTAGCAGTAAGTTGTAGTCGTTGGTTAGCTGATCTAATGCGACCCTGCTGTCGCCAGAAAACTGCGGCAAACAGCGGTACATATGGTACGTCATCTTCGAAGGTGTGCGCGTGGTCGTTCGAATACCGAACTTTCCGAGAGCCTGCGTCCGAATACTGAATGTGGGCGGGCGTTTTACTCATGTAGTCGCGGTCAACTTTTCTTGGCATAGAGGCGAAGGCTACAGAGCCAAAACTGTGCGAATGCTACCGCTAATGCCTTTTGAAACCACATACTGTTTTCTACAGAGCAAAGGAAATGTCACATGCAATCACCTTAGACGACTGGAATACAAAAGCCATCTTCTTTTAGGGGTGATTGTCAACCGTCCTTCGTTCAGACAGCCCTACTCACTTCGTGTGAGAGGCTTAGCTGAGGAAATGGGTGTGCCACTATTTGAACACTGTTTGATAGCTCCGGCTGCGCAGCTCCCGCCATGGCAGTGGCAGATAATTGACTGCGATGTATCTTTCGTGGAAATCACGAAGCACGCGCCTATTGCACATATCCGCACGTATTTCCTAGAACTGCAACACAAATACAATTCTCCTGAATTCTATACAGATGCCTCCAAGTCTCACACTTCTGTGTCGTACGCAGCGGTCGGTCCATCATTTTCGGATGCCGGCGTTCTGCATCCTTATACAAGCATCTTCACAGCTGAAGCGTATGCGATACTGGCGGCCGTTAAACATATTAAACAAATAAAACTACAAAAGGCAGTAATTTACACGGATTCCCTGAGCGTGGTAAAATCTCTGAAAACTCTTAAAAAACACAAAAATCCCGTCCTTGCCTCGCTTTACTCACTTTTATGCACAATCTACACACTTAAACAGCATGTCGTAGTGCGCTGGGTGCCAGGGCACCGCGAGATCCAAGGTAACGTGATGGCGGACCAACTAGCCGCATCCGTCCATGAAAGCACTGCCAATACATCCATGGCCATCTCTGCGCTTGACCTCAAACCTCTCGTTAAACGACAGCTCAGAGATTATTGGCAGAGCACATGGGATAGCCACGCAGAAAATAAACTACACATTATCAAGCCACACCTTGGTAATTGGCCGCAAGTATCAAAGTCACGCCGCACAGAAGTTACACTTACAAGGCTAAGAACAGGACATACACACATTACACATTCATACCTTCTGTCCGGCGGCGATCCACCTCTGTGTGATAAATGTGGTGAACCACTCACTGTCCTACACATACTTATTCAATGCAGTGACTTAGACTCTATTAGAAAAAAAAACACTTTCCATTAGCTTACAGAGAACAAATTCCATTGCATCCTCGTATGTTCATCGGCAAAGAACCGATTTTTATTAATGAGTCATTGTTAGCCTTTTTAAAAGACATTGATAGCTTTCACGTCATATACCAAGGAAATCCGTAGCACGACCTCTCAACAGAGGTCGCTGCTGCGGTAGCTACTCCCAGAAGCACCTGTCTCCCAGCTTTTGGCCTCAAAGGCCTTGAGGAGGCATTCGGGCTATTTTCCGATCGCTACTTGTATATACCATGGTCATTTGTAACTCATTCCACACGCATAGACCACATCGCATATCACTGCCATAATTTTATACCTTATACACAGCTTTTACGCTTGTTTATAGCGCGTCATTTTAGGCCTCTTTACAGCCGTACTACACCCTGTCATTGCAATCATTGGTCATCGCTTACATCGCATAAAAGACATGGCGCTCTTTGGCCACTCATGGCCCTTGCGCCATTAAACTCCACTAATCATCATCTTTTAGGGGTGAAGCACCTTAGGGCCTAGCCTTGTCGTCGTCCGCGTCCGTCACGGGAAGATTTGTGGATGCGAGACACAAAAGCACGTTTAACAATAAACTAATATGAATCATAATTATGACAGAACAATATAAAACACCTAGAAGCGCAGTCCCTTTATACTAGTCGGCGACTTAACGTACACATCTAGGCCTTAGGACCTAGCTTTGTCGTCGAAGCTCACTGTCCGCTGTCATGGTGGTTAGAAAACCATTGCTATAGTTGAAACTTGTGTCTATGAATAAAAAACAGGTTTACAATAGACGAACAACAATTATAATTGTGAAGGAACAATATAAAACACCTACAAGCACAAACCGGCCCTTTATACTAGTAGGCGAGTTAAACGTAGACATTATGTACTTTAGGACCTAGCTTCGCCCACTAGTCATCATTCACTTCGTGGAGATGCGTGGATTTTTAACATTTTTTTAAATGCGAAGCATTTCTTAGCCACCATGTCCACCGTTGGGTGGGACATGAAAAGGCCCCAGAACTCACGCCAAAAGTAGCCAAAGTAGCCATGTCATTTTATATCGCCGAATTTTTAGCCAAATAGAACAGAAGCGGTATTATCAACACACTCTTTACTATTGATGAATAAAAAAAAAACATTTCGAATAAGTAAAACCACAAGTTTAAAAAAGAGCCATGGCGCCAACTGGAAATTTTCGTCGCCAGCGGGGTCCAAAAGTAGCCAATTTGGCGCAATGTAGCCACCAACGGCAACCCTGCCTCGAAAGGACGGCAAATAGACGGACGGCCCTGTAGCACTCCCATTGTAGAGTACGCAGTTCTCTCAGACGTTCATACTTTATTAGTGAACCTAGTTCAGACTGATGTGTGCAGCTGGTGGTGTTCTAATAAACCTTCCTCACACGCAGCAGGCGTGCACGCACCAAAGAAATAATAAACAAAACAAAATTGATTTCCTTTTTAGGGCTGGTGTTTAAACCCAGCTCTCAGCGGTCCGATAGCGAGTGTCTTGAACACTAGGCCACTTCTGCATGCTTGGCCAACATGAACTGAACTGAAGCACACGAATGCGCTCTAGCAACGATGCAAAAAACAATTAGGAAGCAGTACACTTGCCGTGGGCGCTTCACTGCAATATTTCGTGTAGACGGGCGAAAAGCGATTTGCTGGACAACGCGTAAGATCGATGTCAGTAACTGGCGTATTTAAGGAAAGTTCCGACTTCAACTTAACTGGATTCCTCATTCACGTTCCCACGATCACGTGATGGTCCTTTCGTTGGGTCGTTCTATAGGGCGACGAACGCTAGAAACAACATTAAAGACGGCGGCCACGCAGCGCGTAGCCCTATTAAATCCAATGTATGGGGCAGACTTCGCGCCCCCCCTCTCTTAGGTGACTAGGGGGGCGGCCGCCCCCTTGCCCCCCCCCCCCCCCCCGTGCGCACGCCTATGATGCGGTAGAAAGGCTGCTGCTGTAAGATGCCCGATCCGACAGACTGACGAACGGGTTATTCGAGACGACCAGGATCGAGGGAGACAGAGCTCCGAACAAGCGCGTGTGATTGACAGCGACAGTGAAACCGTACACGTGCGCCGCCGACGCAGACTTGCTTGACGCGCGAGCGCCCTATATTTGTCCTCGGTTTATACAGGGAAAATGACGCATCGCATCTTGGTAGACGTGCCTCTTAACTTAACGGAGAATGCCTACTAAAATACCCGATACCAACAATATTGAACAAATTTTTAACTATTATCGACTTCGACCTGCCTGAACGTAAAATCAAGAAACATGTGCGAAGTATGTTGTTAGAGGTATAGCATCTGCTTAAACATCACCATCTATCTTTTGTTATTATGCTTTTTACACATTTTTTTTCTTTTGTATAGAATTGTTGTTTTGCGCGTGTGCATGCAAGAGTATGTCACCCATGTACATTTGTTTGTTTATTTTTTTCACTAAAAGGAAAGAGAAGAATTAAGCTCTTATTTTGGCCTACTTATGTACAGTGATTTGTGCTATATTTTTTGTAAACTCCCGCTGCTTGTGAACGGGTCCTTGGGCTCTCTCAAGATGTCTCCTGACATCTTTTCGCCTAAGGACCTCCGAATTGATGTTGTTGGAAATAAACTTGAAACCTTGAACTTGAACTTGAACTTAGGTTCGCCCGCTGCGAAGCAGGGGCCGGAGAGACTCGTTGAGACTGTTATGGTTCAAGGCATATCAGACGTGTTTGCAGGCTGGAGAATATGACGCCGCTGCATTGCGGTATTCGTGTACCTTTTGGAATCGTCGAATAAGCATGATCTTGGCGAAACCAGCTATGGCTGTTGTCTCAGTGTAGGAGAGCGTGTAAATGGATTTACATTGAAGAAAGAGAGAGAAAATTAATTAGAAGGTAGAGAGGGCAACCTGAGCTAATGAGCTCTAGCTTGCTACGCTACACAGGACAGAAGGGAAAGGAGAAAAGAAGAATGATGAAGTGTGATGATATGTACACGAAGAGGTGGTGCGTATGTACCGTAGCCACTTAGCATAGCGATTACCCTAACAGCATATTGTCCAGCCCAATGATTTTGAGAATATCTAGAGCAGTCCTTGTAGTAGTTTTGACACTGTCTGATCGCACATTGCCTACAAAATGCAACTTTCACTGACTGTTGTTACACCTATACCTGCCTGCGTTGAAGTTAGCGTCTCCCTTTGTATCACGTTTAGTAGGTATTCACAAAATAGATGGGCTAAAATTTCGCACAGTTGTCCTGTTTCACAGTTTGGGCTGTCCGCGCGGCCGATTAGATGCGCGTAGCATTGAGTGTAGCCTTTTTAACAATGAATAGCCTATATTGGCGAACCTATGGCAACAGTAGCAGACGCATGCCATTATTAAGTCAGTTCTAGATGGTATTAACGATCACTAGTGGACTTTAAGCAACACTGACTATCTCTTAATTAACACTAGGCACCTCTAGCTACAGCTGGTTGCATGCAAATGAATACGCCAAGACAGAGCCACCTACCGATTCACTAATCGCAAAACGTGGTTGCAGGGGCGAGGCAGGAGCTACGCTGACGTTTGCTTTCGCCTACGGAAGATATATTGATTTGAACGTTGTACGCCTCTTTGGCTCTTGCATGTTTCATATCACGTTCGTTTTTTTGTTTCGTATTTTTTTTCTTTTTTCTGAAGCGTTGATTTCAACGTACCCTGTCTCCGCTTATACAGGCGCTGCGTCGTTGTCAAAGCACGCTCGTCTGCTGTTGCCCGTAGAACGTGTTAGATTGACGCGATTCGCCTGGGACTAAACACGGACCGCTGACGTGGGTACTCTCAACAGCCGGGAAATAATAACTCTTGGGGTCCTACCTAAGGCACGATACGATATGAGATACGCTGTAGTGGAGGGCTCCGGAAATTTCCACAACCTAGGGTTCTTTTACGTGCACCTGAATCTAAGCACGCGGGTCAATAGCATATTGCCTTCACCCAAATGCGGCCAGCCGCGGCCGGGATTTCGATTCGGCGACTTTCGGGTCAGTATTCGAGCACCATAACCAGTAGACCACCGCGGTGGGTGCAGCCGGGATACCGTATCGAACTTTCCCGATAGATCAATTATGCTGGACCTTCTTGCGATATCTGTTTGGCGGCCACAGAACCATGATTCGGAAAGAGTCTATAGTAATCGTAAACGTTGTCCAGTTCGTGGGCGATTCATGAATGACCAGCACACAGGTGCAGGATCCAAGGTGATCGCAGGGGGTTCTACACAACGGATACGCTACGCCAAAGACCTACGCGTGTGTGAGATTGTGATCTACGCCAGGAACGACTTCGTTCACTGAAGCTTTTACGCATTTACGCGCAACAGGTCAAGGTTCCAGCATACCGATGTCAGCGTGTAAAAGCCACACCTCTCGTTGCGCAGTTCTGCTGCCCTTCGGCGATGCGACCGTGTACGAAACGACAACACTTGTCGATGAAACATGTGCTAATTAATGACGTGAATCTTTGCTTATTTATTTCCGCCCAATGCGCTCGTTTCATTTTCTTTTTCCCGTACTGTATCCCTGACCCACACTCTGAAACCTTCACTAGTGCACGAAATAGATAAACGTGCTTGTTGCTCGGCAAGAAGCACGAAAATGTTTATTATATCTGTACCTCAAGCGGAAGTTTGGATGAAAGTGGTTATTCGACCCCTTCGTCTCGCTGAAGCCATGTTAAAGAGAACCTGTTGCGTCACGCAATGACTTCAGTACCAGGGCAGCTGCCAGGCGAGGGAGTCTGCGTAGCGCTAGTCCTGTTTGGTCTTTCTTGTCTTTGTTGTTTCGCGCCGTTTTTTTACTATCAAAGAGTCTGCGATGTTCCATGCAAGCTGGAGCACAGGATCCTCTGAACATTGTTGAATATAGCGCCATATTGCTTCAGGACATTCCACTACAATATGATAGGAACTTCAGTTTGACTACCGATAAAATTTCACATGCTCCTTAAATATGGAAAGGGCACGCTCTGTGGATAACAGCCAAATCACGATTCACGCAAAGTATATCGAGAGAAAAAGAAAAAAAAACAATCCCTATTGCAAAACCCAGCGCCGCTGGGTACCAGCGTCCAGTGCCATGCCGGATTATGGGCCCAGTATCGCGCTGGATACTGGGACGCTGGAGCGGCATTTTACTGGGAGGCGCTGGTACTCCCGCGAAATACGGCTCTACAGCGTTGAAATAGCGGTGTTTATGTGCCATAAATAAATATATTAGTGAAAGAAGTGATATAGAACGCATCAACGCAATAAAAAAAAAAGCCATTTGAAAAAAAAAAAAGTATCCGCCAGGAGGATTCGAACTTACGACCTCCCGACTCCGAACCGAGTGTTCTACCCACTACGCCACACCGGAACATGCTTAACTGTGCGTAAAACAACTATTTAATCAACAAACACACGGTTCGGCTTCATGTTTATATGTCGCACAGTCGCGATAGACGCGATCTTCCTTTCCAATTAACAACTGCGTCTTTATTAGACACAAACGAACGGCGGCCGGTACCGAATGACATGCCGATAATGGCAAGAGCGCTAAGCTTCTTTAAGAATTCACATGTTAACTACGAAAAATATCAAAACACCTAGAGCAGGCACTGTTTGCTGGCTGTTACTGCCGATTTTTTAAATAGCCGTTTCTCGCTCTTGCTACTGGCCAACATTTACAGAGGTTTTATGATGACTAGTTCGATAAACAGGTGCGTACATGATTGAGTATTGAGTAGTGTTATCGCGCAAGCGACGATACGCCAGTACAGCGGGCGTGCCAGTGTACAGATTTGCAGTTCTATCGATACCTATAACTAAGAAACCGCTCAACTAAATACAAATACAATGCGCTAAAGGAATATATAACTATGTTAGTTCACTAAGGCGTACCAAATTACCGACTGACAATTATGCGTTCTTACATAAGAGTCACGAGAAGTACCGGTAGCGCGGCCGGCAGCTTTCGGTTTGAGCTTGTGTGCGTTGCTGAAAGCGCGTCGCTTCGATGGTCATCGCTCCTTGTGCGGACACCATACACAAGGAAAAATGGTTGATTTAGGTTAACGAATGTCCAAACTGTACTTTACAGTCATCCTTACGCTTTAGAACTGCGTGTACTTAAAGCGCGAAGCGCCGGTAACATGTAGACGGACACGGCCGGCACACTAGGCCTAACGCTCGCTGGGAGTCTCGCTGGGTAGGACCGGTCTCGGCGCAGCTGAGTTGCGATGGTTGAAGTTTCTGCATTCAAGCTTCGGAACCTTTCTAATGGTTAACTAAAGTTCAGCTGAAGTAAGTGGAAGGGCAAACAGTGCCAGAGATGCGTTTCCGGTGTGGTGATATCGAACGGCAGCTGTTTTTCTGGCCTCCGTTGGGTGGGGTTGCGAAGCCAGAGCTCAACTGCTTCTCGCCAACTGTGCGGCGATGTAACGATTTGCTGTTTCTGGTAGGACCGGCGCCTCCAGACTTATAAACACTGCAAAATGTAATCATTACAACAACCCATCCCTGATGCCAGACTGGTATATGCGCGGCGCATGCACAAAACGTGCATTCATCGCTGCTACGTTCTCCGCAAGAATTAACGCCGTTATTGAATCTGCGTGAATAAGAAAAAAAAAGCAAGCTAACAAGCAAAATAATCAGCGTTGGCTCCTTTGTGTTATTAACGCGATTTTTTCTGCATTCCAAAGGGAAAAATAAAAATGACGGTGATTTCGCATATATCACATAATGTCTTGCGCTTATCATTCTCTTTCTCTGCCAAGCTAGAAGTTGTGGAAATGTTTGGGACCTGTTAGCAGGCCCCCTGGCCAGGGGGGGGGGGCTGGGGGGCTAGGGGCTCGGGCCTCCCCTCGAAATTCGGATGGAAGGGGGCGTTTACCGAGGAAAAAATAATAAAAATCGGTGTTTTTCAAGGCTTTCAACAACTGCCCCCGCCCCCCCCCCCCCCCCCCCCGAAAAAAAATTTTTGGCTACGGGCCTGCCTGTTAGGGTAGCATCCATTGGTACCATCGAATCAAACATTCTATATTCAAAGATACCGAAACATTCCGCCGCATACACTACAGAAAGTTGCATGCCGCACTGGAAGAAACAGTGCAGGCTCCAGTGTGCACCAGCGCACTCCAGTGAAAATTCCAGCGTTTCCAGCGCTTCCCAGTACGCGCCAGCGTCACAGCGGCCAAGCCAACGCCCCTACCAGTGCGACCCAGCTCTGTCCCAGTGCGCTCACCGAAGTGCCAGTGAATCCCAGCGTGTACCAGTGTTCCCAGTGCGATCCAGCGCCAGAAAACGTACTGGTATCACGCTGGGGGCGCTGGTTTTTGCAATAGGGTAGGCGAACGTTATCGCAATGAATTTTGGCAGCTGGCCTTAACTCCTCAAACAAAGATGTGTGCGTTTGCACGTGTGTGCTCGTGTGCGTTCTTCGTCGTCTGCGTCCGACACGTCGGGGTCAACTGCACCGTAGCAGTTGAAACACGAGAGAGAGATAGAGAAGGAGAGATATTTGTAAGTTAACCAAGCACACCTTCCAGTTTGCTACCCTACAAGGTGGAAAGGAATCGATAGTTGAAAATATATGTGGAAAGGAGGAGAGATGGAGCAGTAGTCGCGAGTACATTTGAATGAGCACGCGAGGAGTAAAAACTCTTCCAGTGACCTTTCAATTTCAAGTACGCTAGCAACGCCTTCGTTGCTCTCTGCCCCACAGACGCACACTTCCATGGCCCAACAATGCATGGCCTCTCAGCACCGCCATGTGTGCCCCGAATAGATCGCTGTCCGGAGACATATGAGCTTCTAAGATTAGAGCATCGGTACTGATGCTCTAATCTTAGTCCTTTGAACCACGGCACAGCTCTCCTCCACCGCGCGTTATACATCGTCCATTGGGGAAGCAACAATGGCCCAGACATCATGGGGGGAGTATTGAACGACGTTGATTACGGGGTTCACACGTGCACAGATTTAACGCCGCGTGAAGACGTAAGGCACTTGTCGGCTCGTGCCGATTGGAGTCGAAATTTATTGGCGCCTCTCTTCCTTGATAGCTTAATAAGCGCATTGGGCTGATATCTGTCGGCGAACAGCGCTTAAAGCCTGCACGGCAGAGCACTGAACTCGCAAGTGTAGACTATTGCCGCCCATCGCAGCTCTATGAAATGCTACCCGACGATTGTGACTAGTCGTTTTGCCGTGCAGCGTAGTATACAGCAAGAGTGCAAAGGGTCAATAGCAAGTTTATGCGCGGCAAGTGAAACTGTACTGCACTGTTCATAGCTCGACAGCATTGCAACAATATTATCTTCGGCTGTATTGGTGGATGAATGGGCATATAACTCAAGGAATATTACTATATTAGTGGCGATTCATTGCGGTATAAGGTATGCTGGTATTCGCTTAGGCGATAACGACCCCTTGTTAAGAATATTTATGAGTTCTTCGGAATGAAGGCTCGCGTGTTGCCGCGAATTCATTCGTGATGCAAGCCTCGTCGGTCTAGCTGGCGATGCAAATGTAAACCTGGTATGAGCGAGACGCTTGAAGCAGTGTGTTTTCTGAGTTGTACATATTTCTCTCTATCCCTTGAGCTAGCGACAGGAGACGTTTGTTAAAATGGCGTACATAAGAGTAGTAGAGAAAGAAGACAGAACCCACCAGATATGCACAGATACCGTCTGAAAAAGCAGAGTGCAAAAAGACGGGATACAAGAGACAAGAAGAGGGGACGGGCGCACATGCCAACTCTGGACAAGACGTCACGATCTTGTCACGCGCGACCGTGTTCATTACAAGTAACGGGCACGGGCGAAGGCGTGTGTCTGATCACCGTAGTGTCACGTAGAATGCAAGGACTTTGAAATTCACAAACCTGAAGTCATTTTACGACGGTTGTTAAGCCTTGCCCGAGTAGCTGTTAAACTTTGCTCTAACTGTCCGAAGTAGTTTGATGGAGCTGCGAGATGTGTAGTATTCTTTTAAAGGGACACTAAAGAGAAAAAAATGACTTGGTTTAGATTGACAAACTGCACTCTCAGAACTCTAATGTCACAGGTTTCACTATCATAAGTTAATTATTAGCGGAGAAAATCAAGGTTGAAGTGTCACTTACAAATATCGTGCCTGAATCTCCGCGCGTCACGTCAAAAATTTCAAAATGAATTTTTTCGTATTTTCGAGACATTGGCTCTATGAAATTTTCTGCAACTTCGTATGCTAGGTCTATGGCATCCACAGGTGCCAATGTACTTCATTTTTATCGATTTGAAGCTACGTAGAACCCCTGTAGACTCCTTCAAAATCTATGACGTCACGGTGTTTGGTGCGGGAATCTCAAGGTGGCGTCTCCACCCGCATTTTCTTCTCGCGCTTTTTCTCGATTACAAAGCGTCGTGTCGCCGTAAGAGGGGTGTTTTCGAGATTGTAAAATTGTACTTTATTAATACACGAAAAATCGTTTTGCTCTTTTGATTCCCTTTAATGTTGAGGATACGCCATTTGCACGAAATACGCATAAGCAAATGTTTCAGTTATTGCATGTGATTGGTTTGTCCGCACATTGTTCATATTACCTTAGACATATTCAACAGAAATCTTTGTTCACAACTCTGTCACTCTCTTTGCTGTAGTGAAAGTTAAAGAGGCAAAGTCAGCGTTTCACATCGCAAAACAATTGAAGTAAAAAGGGCAAAAGTTTCGGCATGACAGCTGGCAAAAAACAGCTCCAAGTAATTGATTTACTTCGCTAATACCTCCTTGCAGCAAACATCGAGGTTCGTTATGACGTAAAATTCACCGAGACCACACTTCAAGCGAGAAATAACAAAAGGTAAAGGCACATTTTTTGGCTCGCACGTTACAGAGCCGCGACTTGTGAGGTCCATTACTTCACGCGATGTGCGTCTGACAGCGCATCAACGATTACAGCGCGCGTACTTCTTGACACGGGGCAGGCTGCCAGATTGATACCTCATTCGGCTGCAGGAATGTCACAAGCCTCCTCACTCAGATGCCGCACTCCAGACACTTATCCTCGTTTTGCAAAGCTTGCCAGTTCTCTGTATCTTGTATCCTCTTCGTTTGTCCCGTTGACGTGCGGTGTGGCTCTGGCGTTTGCAATTACCTAAGAAGCTGTCTATTTCCTGATTGAGGCTGTCAAGGCGCCTGTGCTTCGCTAACAATCTAACGAAGGCGATGGCTACCTCTATGGACGGTGTCATGAAAGAGAATTCCCACACCTTTTAATAGGAAGAATGCTTTCCCAAGCGACTTCCTAGCATGTGGCTTCGTATATATGTTTCTTTTTGCTGTATACACAATGAAGGTAAAGGAAGCAGACCGGAACTGTTTGTCGTCCTCCGTCTAAAAAAAAAAAATTACAACTCAGCCTAGTTCTTCCGCCGTAAAAACCGTAGGACAGCCAAGCTGTAAGCGCGGAAGGAAGTGCATTTCATTGAGTTGCGAGATCACGTTTAATCATCCTCATATTCATCATCATTCTGTTTTATTAATTTCTTCATGCACTCCCCCCCCCCCCCTTCTGTTCGCGCGACCTGAGTGGTGCTGCTACAACTACTACTACTACTACTACTACTACTACTACTACTACTACTACTGCTGCTGCTTGAACTATTATTATTATTATTATTATTATTATTATTATTATTATTATTATTATTATTATTATTATTATGCTTACTATTCTGCTGCCGCTATATTGCTGCTGCAGCTGCGAAGGCGGCACAGACTAGAGTAAGACATATTCGCTGTAAAACGTCAGTTTTACTAATTGCAAATTGTTTGAAAGCAGGATATATTGTCTAAACTCACAGAGCCATGCAGGTGCACGCGCTGACCCCTGGCGGATGCGATGTACCAGGACGTTTTGTAAGCTCTGCGATAGATTCGCTTTGAATTGTATACATTGGATGTGACATCATCAGAATTCGGGGCACGAACTCGGCCTCGCAACAAATGGGGACGTCACAACACTCAGATGTTTCTAAACAATGCTCGCAGGGGGGAGAAGCTGTGACGCCGAAAAAACAGTCGGAACGGTGTGAGTGGATGTTGCTTGTACCATGGTCCTTCAATACTTTCTGGTCATGAAACTCCCTCGTCACTCAATGGGAGAGCTTCATATACCGCCCGCACTTTCCGCGCCGCGGCGCTGGCGTCGCTAGTAGGGGGGACGAGGAAGCCGACTAGGCCGGCTGCTCTGCTGGCCGCCATTAGCGGACTGTTGGCGCGGAGTGGTGGTGGTCGTGCTGATCGCCCCTCTTTTTTGCTTTTCGGGGTCGCATCGTGTTGACAGCGATGCCCAACACCTGCTGCGTGCCGGGCTGTCACTCTGGATACAAGGGCACCGTCGAAAAAAGTTTCCCTGTTCTGTTTACCAGCCAACGCAGAACAACGCGACAGGTGGAAACGTGTGATCCCGCGACAGGAGACTGCCGGATTTTCGTTCGACTCAAAGTACGCTCGCGTGTGTGAAAAAACATTTCGACGCCAATGACATTGTACGTGCGGACGTGTGCACAGTGAACGGAGACATCGTTTCGCGGCCCCGAGAACGACCGAGACTGGTGGAAGACGCCGTACCAAGGATTTTTGAAGGTTTGCCTTCTTACCTCTCCAAACCAAAAACAGCGTTCGCGTGCAACGAAGGGCCCACCACTAAAAAGCCCGCGAGAGCTTTCTCCGGATTGTGATGCAACACTCGCGAATGCAGACGTCTCCAGTGCAGCCGACGAAGAAATCGATGGTAAGTCTGGCACAAAGCTTGCAAGTATAGCAAGCTTTTAGCTCACTACGCTAACAAAATTCATCCCGAGTCAACGAGGGACTGCATTTTGATTACCTTGGTGGCTATGTAGCAAAAAAAGTTTGCTAAAATAAGCTGCAAGGACTGCCTCCAAACACTCAGAAGCAACTCCCGAGAGCCAACTGCATTGACTCAAATCAAGACAAGAGGATTTTTGCAAGTGCCATCGGAGAAATTATTGCGGATCTTGCAAATTGTTGAAGAACATGTGGAAATGTGCACCGTGGACAAAATGTGCCAGTGTTTACATGAACATTGTTGAGAACATCCTGCTGGACGACCGCACTTCTTCGGCCAGTGTTAGCTGTGGAACACATTTCGTGAGCACTACGGCAGAAGTTGTGCACTTTTTTATTAAGTGCTGTCTGCATTTTATTACGCGTGAGCAAAACAAACTGTTTCGTGCTGGCGGACGTCGTTTATCCTGCCCAGCCAAAGGAGGGAGGAAACCAGGGGCATAAATTTTTTCAGTGATTTTTGTTGTGTCGTTCACTCCATCTCCCAACTTTCATCCACAGTTTATGAAACGCAGATTTGAATAAACTCTATGTGCCTGTGCTCAAACTCGGCTGCGTTATCAAATCTGCGTGCGTAAAATCAAAAGCTTTCGCTTCGAAATAGCACGTAGTGCCTATATCTAGCAGCTCACAACAGTTTCATCTCATTTTTTAATCTTTAAAAGGAAGGGCGCAAATTATGACATCAAAGAAAAAAAGAAAAGAACACAACTTGAGCATCCCTCTCTCTTGTGGTGTCTCATTCTGAGCTTTTAATTTTTCAGCTATGTTTCACTAACGATATCCCTCAAGAGGTACTTCAAGGCTATTAATGCCAAGTCACCCTGATATACAGATTTGTTTATTGGCAAGCGAACTTCTATTGGCTGCTTCGTGATGCCCTATAGAATAAAGTGACAATTATTCCGAAAATGAACGTTACGTGCAGCCAGCACGGCTGCTCCGCAATCTCTAGCGCAAAATATGTTAACCTTCCAGTCATCTAGAACCAGTCACAGTGTTCGGTTTAAGCCCGAAAGCGACTATGCAGGAATCGAGAAATTTAGGAACGCTACGAATGCGCGTCACTTGACAGACGGACTCAGTTAAAACATTGCCAGCAATCAAGGACTTGGGCAATTTGACAACGCGCATCATGGGCCACTTTGACATTACTAATAGCTGCTATGATTTGTTAGCGAGAACACGGAGAAGGAAAATATCTGAAGAAGTGTATTTGATGGAAAACGCTTCCGCGAACGCGCTACAGCCCTGCCAAGCGCGGCCGATCGATGCCCTCCTGCTTACGGTGGCGCCTCTGGTGGCCACTTTTGTCCCTATATGAAACTTTCGCGGTAGTTTCATGACCAGAAAAAAGTATTGAAGGACCATGCTTGTACATACATTATGGTAATCAAAGAGCTGACAGACAAAGAGTGATGCAAAGGGAACGCGGGCGGTAAAGACGAAGGATATCAGTGACCGCACCGTATGTGAACGATTGTAGCAATCGCGCCACCCGATGCGCACGTATTCACTACACGATGCCGCTCGCCAACGAATCACGTGGTGCCGGCTTAATGATCACACCGTAAAAAAACACCGTTGTCTGAGGCTTCTTTCAGCTTTCGTACGTTTCTTTAGCGCAGAACATTCGTGCACTCTCTTCTACTGCGCCGGTGCGGCTGAGCCTAAGTGGAGCAGCTAAGAATCATCCATAAAAGGACGCGCTAAAGTCAATGCAAGAAAGCGGTACTAACGTGAAACTTGTCAGTTTCATGTTTTTTTGCGCCACATGAAAAGCCAAGCCCTCAACAGCCTTGCAAACGTGCTGGTAATCGTGAGTGGACCTTGAATAATTAATTACGGTATGTTTTTAGAAGCTGGTTTTGGTTCCTACTGCACCCTCATATCACAACGCGGTATGACCCTTCTGGCCACATGCTTGGGCAAGACATCGTGACGTTTCCACGGCCTATACGCTCCGTGCCACCATTGGTGGCGTACAAGCGGCCGTTTTGAGTTTTTGCTTGTGATGCACAAGACGTCATCTTGAATATTCCGGCACATTACGTCGCCACATCTAGTCATACTGGTGTGTGAAGTCATAGAGTTTCCTATAAATACACTAGATGGGAACTCTGGCGCTAGTGTCTATGGGAGCTGCAACGCACGGCGCCTCAGCTAGCATGGGAATGATGGGTAGTACACAAATTTGCCTTAGTCTTGCCTAGTCTTCGTTCTTTTTTGGCTCCGTGTGGCCTCAATCCGCTTTGCCGCAATACGAAGTTCAGCAAAGGTTTAGCAGTTGACGCTTCACCGCCTTGACCTTTTTAGGCTCGCGAATTCAAATCAGCTCACGAAGTTCACAACGGTCCATTCTTTTATCCGAAACAGAACCAAAACACATCAATAAACAAAGCCACAAGTGCGTTCGAAGCCGCAAGCACGAAGACTAGGCAAATTTGTGCACTACCCATCATTCCCATGGTGGCTGAACGATCGCAGCGCCAGAGTCCCCTCTAGTTAATTTTAGGGAACTGTATGCGTGGAGTCACCAGAAATCACAATGTAGCCTAGTGTCTCGATAGTGTCGATATCAGTAGGTTTGCAACGCGAGAATCGACTTTAATGCCAAATTAAATGATCTTATCAGCGTTCATAGAGTTTCACACTTACAACCGTCTCTATAAGAGGATATTTGTGTGGCATAATAAATTCAGCTTCCGAAAATTGGTGTCAATACCTATTCAGGCTCTGTTAAAACGTAACTAGGAATTGTTTGTGTTAAAGGGGATGACGTTTTTATGCTTTGGTTCATTTTAGTAGATCCCTGTTAAATCTCTATAAGTCAGTTCCTTTTCGCGCTGCCCAGCTCAGGGTCCTAAAATGCACCAGTTGGTCACAACAAGAGCCTTCCTGAGTCCCCGCTTTGCCCTTTCCCAAACTTTCCTGCACCTTTTGCTGCTTTAGCATGACGCGACCATAAGCCGAACACGCAGTTAGTCCACCTCATTAGTCCACCTCCTGTGCCAACCACGTTCGCCTTACACAATTCACGTCCTGTTGTAGCCCGCATTCAAAACCGGCCGAGTAAAATTTGTAGCTCTTTGAAAGGGTAACGGGCGCTCATTTAAAAGCACTTCAGGGGGTCGGCACCACAGTACGCTGTCAACACTGTAGCGCATGCGCACTCAGTCGTGTCTTTGTAAAACGGAACCGACTATATTAGTGAGGGATACTCCTACGCCTTGGTGCCTCTAGTTTTGACAAATTTACTGACCCTCTGGTCGCTCGGCAGTCGGCACAATGACAAACGGTCCTGTTGTTCTGACAGCTTAACATCTTAGCCGGGCGCGTTCATTCATCCCGGAGGTTAATCATTCCTCCAGTACAAAGGTCCGGTCCGTCCTTAGTTTAACTCTCTTTTAGCATTTCTTTTCTTTTCTTTTTTCACGTCGTCCATTTTCACTACTTTTCAAGGCATGCGCTCTGGCGCTGGTGGGAACTGGCGTTGTACTGGCAGATGAAGGAGACTGAAAACAGACACAAAGCAGAAACCCCAGACAGATACTTAGGCTAGAGTAGGGCAACACGGGTTTCATAATGTTTCTGTGGGAGAAGGAAAAAATGGCATAGATATATGGGCGTGCATTTCTTTCTTTCTTAGAAAAAATGTTTCGCATATAAAACCCCAGTTGTTGTTGTTGCTGTTATTATTATTATTATTATTATTATTATTATTATTATTATTATTATTATTATTATTATTATTATTATTATTATTATTATTATCACTTACGGTTGAACCAGGGCTCAGGCCATTGTTTTAGTGGAGAAGCTGAAAAGACAGTGATTGGTCGTCCAAACGTCGAAATGTATTGAGGTCCCTCACGGCACAGCTTTCCAAGAGCTGGTGGTTAATGCTTTGTTGCATTCAGCAGCCATCATTACAGGTGAACTTTCAATTGCTTCCAAGGAATGATCGAAATATTCTCGCTAATGAACTTCCGGCTACCAGCCGACACAGAACAGATGATTCGCTTGTTACCTTGGGAACTACAGGTAACGGATATTTTACGGCACTTTGTCCTATGGCGTGGCGGAGGACACTATATGCCAACATTCACTGTTTTCTCTGACCCCCTCCAATGTCTTGCTCGTGATCTTGTGTGTCTGTTTACTGTTTTCCAGTTCTTCAGGGCAGTTCGCAGGCTGGCATCGCCCCAATCCGTACTGCCCGCCGGTTCTCGGTGGCTGGTCGACCAGTGTAGCTTGTCTTCGCTAAACGGCTGTGATTCAATTACAAGGGCCGAACACCGTCGTTCTGTTTGCCGACTCAGATCTCAAGCGTGTGTACCACCGTCGTCGAACAACGTATGGACTGAAACGTGAAAAACGAAAGCCGAATCCCACACCCCCACCTTGTCGGCCGGCGTCGGCAAAGTAGCCGAAAGAGAAGAGCTCCGCACTCGTATTTAGGGGCGCAACATCCGGTGCAAAAAGAGAATGCCCGGTCAACCGCACTGAATGCCTAATCGCGCTCCCGGGGCGCCACCACGCGTCTCCTCTGCCGGATCCCTGGTACCGAGCCACATGAGGGCACCCTCTGCTGGCTGCCATTACGGGCCACGGGGGTTAAACGAATCCGTGGGGTTCCGCTTCAAAGGTGCGTTGAGCTCTCTCTCTCTCTATCTGCGATTGTTCGCTTTGCCATTCTCATCACACGTGTCTCCGCAAACCTGCAAGCTCTGCATTCGCTTTCGAAAATGTTGTTTTGTGGCAGGTGCACGGTGTTGCCACGATCGAAATATGAGATGTTGGGACGGTAATCGGTATGAGCAATCAATTCAGTAAATTCTTGACTTCTGCGAGTCGGAACAACGATCTTATTGAGCACTCAGTCGTGGAAAATTATATGTATATTTTTGCCAAATTTGCTTGCTGAACGTGAGCTTGATTCTAAGTACAACACCGTTTTCGTTTTCCGCCCCCATTGAATTAATGTCGCAGTGGCCAAGATGCGACCACAATACTTGAACCTTAGCCGCACAAGGTTACAACCACTGGATCGATAGCTATTCCTCAGACGTATTACGTAGGTGAGTGCAGGTATCCTTCCGTGCAATGATTGCTGGAAAATTAGCAATATCTTAGGAAATTCTTATTACACTTTGTGCCCTCTGGTTGGAGCTGACAGATCCATTTGACCTTATTTCGTGTCCCGTATTGAGCGTGAATTCATGCGCCCTTCTGTGACATGGCTCCGTGTATTCTGATTTGAGTACTTGTGTGATTTGACTACGTCCCAGATTTTTTAATTTTACGTCTGTTTTGAGCTGCTTTTGACATATAAAACTGATTACTTGAGCTCTGAATTTGTCATTTTATGACAGTTCTTACTTTCAGTGCTACTCGGGTCAATCATTTTTTTTTCATCCGCATCTGTTGGTGCAAATAAGAATGCATGTTTTTCTTAATGCTCCAAAATCTGTTAAAGTTATCGCGTTTTAAATAAAGGTACAGATAAAAAAGATGACGCAGAACCATGACACGCTTGACGATATAATCGAGTACTCACGTACCATACCATACAATGCATGCGGCGCTCTTCCCAAGGTCGTAAAACAGCGGGTAACCGAAAGAGAGGTAAGCCTTGCATTTGTTACTGCGTGACCACTTGGTAACAACCGGACACGTAAGAACGATTGATGGCCAGCGATTGAATAAGCTTCCTTCTTTCTTGCTTTTACAAATCCGTTGTAAAGCGCTCGCCTATTAATTTCTTAGACATCCATTTAGTTTTCTTTATTTTTTCAGTTCAGCAAGGTGCACGCCTTCAGTGTACGAGGCTTTGTCTGGGGCCGGAAGTGTAAGCGATCCTGAATATTTAAGTGAGGAACGATAGTCTGCCAAAGATCAAAAGTTAAGATAAAACAAATGCGATTTCAAAACAATGGTTCATTACTTTAGGGCCACTTCTTGTATCCATCAATAATGATCCGGCTTGCCTTAGTAATATTCCGCTCACGTACGCGATATACTCCTCCCGAAGACGGAAAGGCGCGATATGTAATGGTCTACCTCATTTGAAACACTTGTGTGCTTATACTTTCCTCGGACGCTCTAGGTTAACGTTTATCAGTGCTGTTTCAATTTGTAGCGTACAGTCACCCAAATTTTTTTACTATCGTGCGCAGCGGCGACTTTTTGGTGTGTCAGCGCCAAGCGATGGAACGAAGTTCCAAAAAATTGTTTTGTGGGCATGTGGCATGTGGGAATGCACTTGCCGTCGCCCCCCTTTCAGAATTGGTTCAGTCATACAGCGAAGATACACAGAAAAGATTGCCGCTCGCGCATGATAGCTAAAGATTTGGGCGACTGTACTTCAGTGACATCTTGTCTCCGTGTCTTAAGTACTCGCAATGTCCGATTAGGGTTATTTCAATGCTGCTAGGTCTCGTAGCCCGTGTCGCTCACTCCCTGTTTGTCATTTTTCAGCATTCGCAACCTCATGTTACCGGTTAGCGGTGTTAATCGCCACTTATGTGCAAACAGTAAGAATGGTTCTGAAGGCACCCATTGGGCAATTGAGATCTTCATCACTTTGTGTGGCTCGTTGAAAATAAATGGCGAAGCTTGTACTAAGCCATGCAAGGCTTGAAACAGTGAAACTGGATAATTCCGAAGAGCAGCCTGGTTGCTTCTAGGTTGTTTCTAGGCCTTATCTAGGTGATGCAGGTTGGTGGCGGCATCTTGCGGCGCTTCGTCCAACTACAATACATATAAAAAAATTCCATATGCGTGAGTGTTTTCACCGAAATATAATAATGAAACGACGGCTAATTAACCTGCAAATACTTTACACAACATTTATATAAAACATGCGAGTAACTTCAGTGTTAGCTTAGCGTGTCTTTGGTGAGGCTCTGCACCGTCAGAATGTCGCTTGCCAGCGTTGTTCCTACCGTATGTACTTCTCTTGTAATCAGTGATCCGCGAACGGTAAGGTTTCAATGGGCAAACGAAAGCTCACTTACGTCACTTTGCTAAACAGTACATTGAGTTGAGTTGAATAAACTTTATTTGCCCAAAGGTTGTGCCCGGGGCTAGGCCGCCAGGAAATCTACCATTTGAGGCAATATATTCTGAGGTCCTCGACGGCCCACTCCTGGTCTTCGGGGGGCCTCGCTAAGTAGGGCGGCTTGCCATCGATCAGAAAGGCGCTTCAGAGACTGCTTTGAAGGAAATTGCTTTGTTCAAGAACTAGGCTGCCAACAGGTGAACATGACTCCAAGAAGAAATGCATGAAGCTTAACTCTAATAAACATCCGGTTGGCTGCCCTTGTGCCAAGTTAAAACCTCACAGGTACCTTATGGATTCACCTATGGCTATTCTAAGCGAAAGTCATCTTCTTTTTAGGAGCGAAGCTCCTTAGGCTCGCACGATGTCCGGAACAGCTGCGGCGCCGCTCCGAAACCCTCTCTCAGCAAGCGTATCGATCAAGGTCATGACATCGTGCGCACAACCGTTCGTAGAGCGCACGCAGCGCGCATACCGACTGCGCACAGGTGCTGCGCTGCGGCGGCGTCGCTCCGAAACCCCTCTCCGAGCAAGCGCACGACATCATGCGCAGAACCGTTCGCGGAGCGCAGGCAGCTCGCATACCGACCGCGCGCAGGTGTTGCGCCGGCGCCGCGCCGCTCGTACCTAGAGCGCGCATACAAGCCGTGTACAGCGCGCTGCGTTGCTCGCAAGCCGCTCGTACTTACACGGTGCAGGGCTAGAGCATCCATGAATGGGGCTACACTTAGTAAAATAAAATGACGTAGACTGGCTTCCAAGGACCTTCGCTCCATCATCAGCATTCACTTCGTGGATCTGCAGTAATTTTTTCTTCTCAGTCGATGTGTTGATCCTTCCCCCACCCCCCGAAAGCTTGCTGCACCTAACGTAGTGTGTCACGTGACGTGGTTGTCATGTGCCATTTGTCATGTGACATCCAAACGAGGATGTCATGTGATGAATTCATCATGTCACGTCCGGTTATATGATGTCATGATGCTGTCATATGCTGACGTCATCACGTGCTGATGATTTGTCTCCTCACTAGTATTGACATCGTACCGTGACATAAGCGATGTCATGAAACGTCGATTGGACCAACCAAAAATTTCAAGCTTATGCATCTACGGTAACATTGTTCGTTTAGTTATGTACAGATAAAAGACGGCAAAGTTAACAGCCCAATATGTCGGCAGTGAAACCCATCCATAAAATAGTCTGTACGGCAAGGCTCTATTAAATTCGCGCCGTGCGAGAAAGGGGAGTCATTTTTAGATGTGAAGCATCTTATGGCGAAGCTTAATCCGGTGGTGGTGGTGGTGGTGTGCCGCGTGACCACCCACGCATGCGCAAACCCTTTCAAAATAAAAATAAAAAACCTCCTCTCCCCTCTCTCCTCTAGGCTTCCCTCCCCGCGGCAACCACACCCTCAATGCGCATGCGCCTCCCCTCCTCTTTCCCCTCCTACGCTCCCCCCCCTCTCTCCTCTAGGCATCCCTGCCCGCGGCGTCCACACCCCACTGCGCATGCGCGTCCCCCTCTCTCTCCTCTCCCACGCTCCCCCCCCACCTCCTCTAGGCATCCCTGCCCGCGGCGCTCCCACTGCGCATGCGCGTCCCCCCCCTCTCTTTCCTCCTACGCTACCCCCCCTCTCACCGCGACGCCGACGCAGGCAGCGTCTGCTAGCGAGTTTCTTGGTTGCAAAAACCGATCGCTCGCGCTGCACAACCGTTCACTAGCCATCCCGTATATATGGCACTGGATCTTGACCTCCAAGGTGTTGCCGGTGGGAGATTTCTCCTGTGCGTTGTTGAACAATAAAAATTCGCAGCGTGCGCGTTGACTAAAAGCGGACTGCGGGTCTCTGTGTCCAGTCGGAGTCTTCGTCTCTCATTGCCCATTAGCAGCGATTGGCATGTTCCAGTAGGAAATACCGCTCCATCACTGCGTGCTTTGCGCCTCCCCAGTTTTCTCCTGCGCAACGCTGCGAAGAGCGCCAGCGTCAACGCCGCCAGTGTAAGCTGTTAGCGCCCGCTGCTTCACATCTACACATGGTTCCTGTTAGCGGGAGATGGTGTAATTTTTTGTTTCTCCTGCTGGGGATGTTTCTTTAAGAAACCCGTGTTGGTATGAATCCGTGTTGGTATGAGACCTGTCTTGGCGTACAGTCGGCGTTTCTCAAAGCTTTCCTTTGGAATGGACTCCACCCCTCTGCTATTTCGCACTCAACAGAGGCGATAAGTGCCCTAATAAGCGTTCATATGAGACCCTACGGGCGTGCTCCTCCGCATGCACAACTCGGACTGGTCGCTATCGCGTACGTGTTCATCGGAGTCCGGCACACCGTACGTGTCCGACCTACAGCATGTGATCCTCAAGCTCAGCTGGGCTCAAGGAGGCTTCGACAACGCGTAGCGGCTTGGAGCGCGTGCCGCGGTGTGATGAAGGTGTTCCCTAGCCCGGCGCGATGGGTGTGCCGGGCGTGGGCGGCTGGGGTCATCTACGCAAGGTAATCGAATTAGGGGCGAGAGTGAGAAACGGAGAAGAGTTGTGATGATGCGGCAAACTAGGGGCCGGTCGCAACGAAGATGCAGAGTTGGCAGCGCATGCTTGGACCTATGGCAATGTAATGGTTCGCCGCCATGTGATTTATCGATCATCGCAGCCGAGCTAATTTCGGGGCTGCTTGCATTGTAAACCACAGGCGGTTGCGGCATCTTTGATGTCGGCTATTGTGGATCGCTGTGCCAGCACGGTACGTGCCATGGTGACCTCTGCTCTGTTGTATGGCGCGCGGCTTGCATTTGAGCCTCCATTGCTGTTCGTTTTTTTGTGTGCTCACTCGAGCGTGGCGCTTCGTTGTAGGCGCTATTCTTTTGTGTTTATTGCACCAATACGCTCTTTCTGAATTGGTAAATTTAACATATGAATTCTGGAAGGAAAAATAAATACAGAAAGAGTTGTGGTTGGATGGGGATGTAGGAGGGCGAATTTGATCTTTCGTAGAAACACAAATAAATAATTGCTTGATTACGTAATAGGCTTAACTGATTAGCTACGGGTGTTCCCCTTTTAAACATGAGGTATACTGGTGACGTCGACAGCATTGCTAACGGCGTCAATGATTTGATATATGCTAATGTGAAAGCCATAGCACAGTAGTGACTTTATGAAGTTTAAGAGCTTCGTAGCCACTTGTTAATCGGCGCGTTCTGTGTTCGCAGCTTGCCATCGATAGAGGACCACTCTGCACACGCATACTTCAGCGGCATACTTCTCGAATAAGCGGCGGAGATGGTCTTCGTAGCAGTGGTAAGTCGATGATGATTAATGACTTTAGATTCAGCCACATTCAGCTATTTGAATTGTGCGTGGCACTGAAACATCTACATCCAGTTTCCAGGGAAGTTAAGACTGGCGTTTCGGTTGTTCTCTGTGGTTAGTTGCTCAGTGGTTAGCATCTGTTTGCTGAGCGTGGTTGCGGTTGCAAACATCTTTGCAGACCATCCATGCAGGTGGAAGTAATAATTGAAGCAAGCTTATTTAGTGCCCTTCGTGGGAACACCGATCTTTTAAAGTTAATATAGACCATTACGTTACGGCATGACTCGTGGACACCTTTGTGCAGTACTTCTTTCACGCCAGTTGGCGTGAAATAATGTTAAGTATGCCACACAGTCGCTACATTCTGTGAGCCCCTGTCATGGTAACCGGGGTGGAGAAGCAATCTGCAGAGCCTTTTCTTCAGTGTTGCTTCTTCTTACGTTATAATGGTTTTAGTTAACGCGTGTTATAACAGCTCTTAACCATAGAGCAGCCAGCATTGCGAACATTGATGGCCCTCATTCACACACTATGTGCTCTAAGCAGGACAATATTGTCGCTTCTTATGCTGTTAAAGCATGCCGCGAAAAGATGAGGAGCAGACTTATAAGCCAGCAGTCGAGGCACAAGTTATCAAACGCCTAGTTATAGTAATGGTTCCTCCAAGAGGCACCGTAACTAAAAGTTCGGATTCGCACTCAAGAATAATTGTTCGGCAGGAGCGTTTCAAGCTGGGTGGGTATATGTACTCGCTTGGATATTGAGGAGAGTTAAATACCAAAAACTAAGTGATATAGTGCGTTTCGGCCGCCTTTGAAATAGCTTGTATATAAATACCCGCACTTAAGACGTAGGGGGGCCGTTCATCTTTCACAATTCGCGACATCCGCAAGCCCATGCATGCACTTATCTTGCATGGTCCATCCACTATGCATCTGCTGCCTGATGTTAGCTTTCTCCGGGAACAATGATATGCCTCGGCTCATATTAGAATAACTGAACGGGCTATAAGATCTAGCAGCAATACAAAGCTGGAGTGATATCACTGAACTGTTAGTGATGTCAGGATCGACCAGTAGCCATGGTGTTCCTGCTTGAATACGAGGGAGCCAACAGTTGCGGAGTAAATACGTGCTCCATAAAGACATTGCGCATGCGTGTTCGCAAGAACATTTAATTAAGAAACTTAGTTCACGCATTCACAGAAGTGCGCACACTGCAACGTGCTCCACAACAGCACACCGATAGTGTGGTAGGTGGAAACAATCAAGCGAGACACTAAGCATGAACATGCTTACGTGCGGGATCCGCTTTCAGTACACATTTGCACTTTAGTGCACCCGACCCCCGAAAATTCAGATCGTTTCGCGCGCTGTGCTATCAGAGATGTTCTCGCTTCTTGACTTAGTATAACCCAGAAGTTAAGTACGCCAGTATAAAAGCAAACGAACGAGAAGCCACTCGCCAGTTCAAGGGGCTGTTGTAAAGCAGGAGGGGTCACAGAGAGCTAGGTTTCGAGCGTATACCTTTAGTATTGAGTCATCACGCTTCCACTCTGTGGCCCGAGAGCGCACGCCACCGAAAGCAGGGTATAAGTAGCGAGAGCTGTTGCGACCGGTCGGCCGACAGCTCGCGTGACCAAAGTGGCCCCGCAGGAGTGAAATGACCGGGTAATGCGAAGATCACGACGCGTGCACTTTTTTTATGTCGCTATGACGGTCCGCTATGGAACGGCTTTCTCATTCTTTCTGTCTGTCTCTTGTTATGTAGTACTCTAATATATCTGCACTACCGTCGCTGACAGCAAGAACCACTTGAGGCAGTAGGGCTTTTTCCTTGCCCTCAGTGATAGCGTGCATGGGACTGTCCTGACGAGAATACGAATGTCTTGCGTGACGTGACGTCCCCACTGCGGTTTGTCTGTCCTTCCTAGACTATAGTCGGTGACAAGCTAAGAATAAAAAGTAAAGTGTACCACTGTCCAGTTGTGTTATGCGCGTCCAACTGATGCTGCCCTTTGCTATGACGTAATGGTTAAGACGAACCAATAGAAAATTCTGTTAGCCACACATACACAGCATCATCCTCGCCGGTCATCATTCGATGCAGTTGAAGTTAGTGATTGTGCCGCATCTGACGTGCACCGAAGCGGCAGCAGCTCGGAGCGTGTTGCAACGCTTCATCGCATTCCGTCGTTTCCGCAGCGTGAAGTAGCAACACGGAGGAAGCATGAAAAATAAGGGCAATGCGGCCTCGTGGGAGGAGCCTATATTTATTCTTAGGCTGTCACCGACTATAGACCTGCTGCCGTTCCATCAAGAACGATGAGTGCGTCCGGCCATATGTTGTGATGAATTCCCGGTACTTAAGTACGTGCCTACTTTGTGTCCTGGCATAAAGTGAGCGTGTCTACAGATCGAAGCAATGCTCTAACGCCAACCACTCAACGTCGTTCTCTCTGTGGCCTTTTCCTGTCGGCCGCTCATCTGCTTTTCACCTCAACACAACACACAACGGGAGATTACGGTGGATGTCGTTCCTGCCGGTTGGCTTTTGCGCGAAGGCACGGGTGATCGCAGAGGACGGGATAAATATAGAGTACAAGAGCGTATGTAAAAGAGGCGATGATTTCCAGATTTAAAGGTTCAGGTTGACTAGAGGCCGCATAGCATACATGCAATATCAGAAGGCACAAATATTTAGTGAAGAACCCAGCGCTTCCTTTTAAAGATTCGTTTCCTCTGTATTTTAATATTTCAAGCATCAGGTAAAAGAAGACCAATTAAGACCTGTGAAGACCGCATTTATCACACAGGTGTTTTAAGGTGACTGACAATTACAATAAGGTAGGCAACTACAATCATGATAATGCGAGCGATGATAAAGATGATTATTTTGTCGGGGGGTGATTATTAACATGAAGTCAGAGACGATAGTGATAACGATGATGATGAGGATTAGAAATCTGGACATATAACTAACTTGCGAATTCTTCGTGGCACTTCTACAGAAACCTTCTTTTTTTATTGATAAAGAAAATGAAGGAGTTGTCGCCGGCTACATCTTATCACCTGGCTATTAGGAAAAAAGGAAAAAATCCCGCGGATCGTACGCACCGGGGGGAATCGATGTAATGCAAAGCAGCCAGCAAGGAGCGGCACATGTGTAAGTCACGGCGCACATGACTTACATGTCAATATTTTCATGTTGCCATCTATCATATGTGCTCCTCGTACAGTCGCGTCGCGCAATACCAATCTTTATGTATATCGAACTAGCGAAACGACTGTCAGCTCACCATGAGCGTGGCATGTAAATCATGTCATGCATGACATTCAAGTCATTATTCTCATATTACCCCCCTATGATATCTGTTCATCATACAGTCACGTCACCCAACACCAATTTTGAGACTGACCAGTTTTGAACAACAATCGTCAGCTCTATCAGTGAGCCGTTAAAAGACGGAACCACTACATTGCATGCATGCCACGCATGCACGCACTGAGTAGTACGGAACATCCTTAATGTGGTTAATAAACGAGCGAATGCTTGCTTTGAGTCATTCATCGTTGACGCAAATGACAGTTGATATCTCTTTGAATAATTTGGGCCAGAGCAGTGAGCAGGCAGATATTGATTTGTTTAGTAATGTTTCCGTAGTGGGTGGCTGCGCAAGAATGGATGTGTTCTCATTGTGCACACTGTTTTCGAAATCGTTGAGATGCGACCCTGCACTCGCGTATATGTTAGAGGATGAATATGCATTTCGCCCTGTACCGATTTGGAGTGTATATTGTGTATCGCCATATTGTCAGATCGACCTAATTAGAACGATAGTGGTCACCGATATTAGTCAACCGTTAAAAGCCGCAACTACGGCTGGCAACGCCATGCGCGCATGCACTTATGTATTGTCGAATTGTAGTCAAAAGAAATCACGCAGTAGTGCATTCTTGCCAATGGCAAGACGTTTTTATGTGGACCTTTATCATGGGCGCTCCCTGGCGCGCACTTAGATTTGTATCCTACATGCACGAATCAGTCGTCTTGATTGTCTTGACCGAAGCCCGTCAGTTGAGGGCGTATCATGATAACAAAATGAAGAAGCTTGATACGGATCATAGAAGTACTAAAAGCCAGAACGCTGCACAGAGAAATCACGAACACTGTTGTGACATGTTCTTGTATGCTGCTATTGCATGGTCCTCCTTTGTTGGTATGGTTATGTAATGAAGTAACGACCACCTCTACTGACAACAAGTCCTTCTCTTGTCCTTTTGTCAAAGTGACCATACGTGCGTCTTACTGTCCTTTTACACGAATATCAAGAAACAACTTCGGTTGTTTCATTTTGCAGCTATGTTCTAAGCCGGCACAGTTTATCATACATGATTCCATCCATCCTGAACAAGGATGGTATTTAGAAACATGGTTGATCCCCCCGTCATAGGAATCGGTATAGCTCGAAAGTGAGACATGTCTTTACAGAAATAGTTCAATGTTTGCTGCACATTGATATAAGAGAGCTTGCACAATGTCTATTGGGATTTGGCAGCTATAGCACCATTTAACGTGGATGCACCCATGTTGACGCTCGGTGGTACATCTCCATCCCGACGACCGACGCCCATGGTCAATGATTAAACAAAGCATTGTGGTAGCTATAGTAGTTAATGATTAGAGCGTAATCACAGAAAGCGATGTGACAGCCAGAAGAGCGTCGCTGAAGGTCGCCATCCCACGGCATGTTGAATAGATATTGAACACCACGGCTGTGCTAGAGCGAAACGCAACACGCGTTGTGTCTCCCTTGTAGCCAGGCCGCGATTTTTCTGGCGGTGAGCGTAAGCATGGAACGTGGTGTTGCAGCCTGGCGAGGCAGGCGCGCGTCGCAGAGCTATCTTTGGTATGGATGAATGCGATGAGTGAGGCCGACGCTTGGGCTAAAGTCACCACGTCGCGGTGTGTTAAGGCGCTGACAATATTGTACTTCTATTGAAACGTGCCGAATGGGATGGATGCAAGGAACGACGCTTTGCAGGAGCTAATCGTGAAGGCTACGGTCACGATGCATTGCTTCACTTTACCGCTCTAATAAGGCTACACCACCCCGCCGACCAAGAGCGCTGTGACGAGAATGTGTGAGATATAAAAGGAGCAGTTGTAAAGTCTGCTGTGTGTGTTTGTGTGACCGTGGCGCAGGGAACAGCGTGCCCGGCGTCTGCTGCCGCGGACTGAGAGGTCGGGGGGTTTCGATTCCCGGTGACGTAACTTTTTTCTTTGCCATCTGATCGTGTGAATTTTTTCGACGTCATTTCCATGACGGAAATACGTCACCGAAGTCTTGGTGGACCCCGGCATAAAATATTTTCGTGTTGAAAAAAAAAAGACATTTCGGCTCTCTTGACATGAGCCTTGTTCACATTGAAAAACGTCCCCGTCAGCGGAAGGGTTTGTAAATTAATAATTTGTTTGTAGCAGCACTCTTTTTGTCATGGCAGAAAGCACTAATACGGGAGCGTACGACGGTAGTATCTCTTGCCAGTTACTGGAAGGCAGGCGAATTGGGCAGCTTTAGAATAGCTTGCGCAAAGATAGCGTTCGTCGCGGTCGCCCGCTATTTCCGTCACTTAACGGGGGGCCCACAAGAGGATGGCGTAAGACGCATGCGCAGTTGCGATAATCGCTAACGCCAAGCATTGCTTACCTTATTCTAAGACTCCCCATTAACTTCGAGTTTAGTCCGTTACCCATGGCTTACAAAGCTATTAAATATTGTTCAGACTCGAACAGTGATCATTTTGGTTCTGAAAGCAAGTGATTTCGGATATGAAATGTAATTATCAATAAATGAGTAAATTTTCCATGACTTAAAGGTTTAATAAACATTGTTGAGGCTCGAACTGAGGTAATTGTGGTTATTAAAGCAAGTGATTTCGGATATGGAATGTAATTATCAGTAATAAGTGAATTTTACAGAATTTAAAGTTTTTGTGTATCCCTGAATATATTTAATGTGCTTAACAAATGAGCAAAAGCTTGCTTCTCGTCCTTGACCATTGAAGGAAATAAAAGATCGTACCTCTCTGCAAAATTTAAAAGTTGGGAAAAGACGTATCTCGAGGAAACGTATATTGTGTGAAGGACACTGTAATTGCTATAACTAAGTTGCACTGTTATTGAACATGAACACAACTCTTACAATTCACAAAGTATCAGGTCCTGTACTGAAAAACTGTGACGTCACTATTGCTGCGTTACCGCTATTGTGACGTCCAAAGTTTCTACAGCGTCGACAACCCCCGCTGCCAATGGCTGAGAAAAGCAGCGCCTCAGCCGCTACGCTATAATACGTACTCAGCTACAGGCATAGGCGTGCGCAGGGTTCCCCTTCAGGGCGGGGGGGGGGGGAGGGGGCGAAGGTTCGTCTGAGCGCCCCCCCCCCCCCCCGTCTCGCCCCCCCACTGCCCCCCCCCCCCCGCGCACGCACGCCTATGACTACAGGCCAATCCTAGGTCGTAGCATCGTTCTTCATTGGCAATCTTCGACAGCAGAGGCTGATAGAATAGGAAATAATTAAAAAAAAACATGAACCTTGAAGCTGCGGCGGGAATAGATATCTCAACACACAAACAGCCCTGGTATTTTTCAGCTCGTGGCTCCCCAGAAAGGCGAGCACACCGAGAATAAATAACAACTAAAAGCTAGGTGTTAAACGTTTGATCGATTGGCTTTCGGTCGGCGTGAGGCAAACACGCCCCTAGCGAGCGGCGCGGGACTTGTTCAAAAGAGTCTGGAGAAATCGAGTTAGAGGCCATTCCAGGAGGTGTGAAAATGGCAAACGACTGGACACGTGTTCACCACACATTGCTTGGCTCGCGTTCTTTCGACGAATGTGTAGAGGCCCTCGCACTGTGAGCAACAATGCGCTCGATTCGCTGCGATTAATCCAGGAAGTTTCAGGATAATGCGAAATTCCGCTTATTTCGTTTTTGTATATCGCCGCGAGGTTGCGATGTGTGATGAGGTATTGGGGCCTTCCATTCATCACTCTTGCGCTTGACTCAGCTTTGGATCTATGTTTGGGACACTGAGCCACCTGGGTCTATTTTTTATTACTTTTATGGTCGTTCATTTTCAAAACCTTTCTGCCCTGAAGTTTTTCGACTTGAGAGCAATAGGTAGTCTATTCGTGGAGAAAGCAACCCCCCCTTGCGAGGTTATCGCAGACATCTGTCTCGCGTTGTAGGAATGATGCGCTCAGCGTGCGTTGTTTGCGCGTCACGGCAAGCGTGAAATCGAGCGGCGACTTTGCACAAACGCGGGTTATGGCATACGCTGTGAGAAACAGCACCGTAAAAGCAAGTGCATCAGCTATGAAGCATCTTCCACCTGACAGATGTGGGTTTTTCTGAGCTGAAATATTATTTGATGAAAGAGCAACACAGGCGGGGGGCGGCTTGAGTGATTGTTGCTCATTTGTTTCAGATGTTACTGAAATGTCCTCTTACCCGCTTTCCATATTCTCTTCTGAAGAACCGTTGCCGACGTGTGGAAACCAGGCTAAGAATGAATGAATGGATAAACTTTATTTAAAGTCCGACAGTTTCCTTTGGGCGAGGCGGGGGGAAGAGGGGATTGACCCCTGTCCCTTCCCACCCTCCGTCGATGATGATGGCGGTGCCTCAGGCAAAGAAGCTTCAATTTTAGTCTTGTTCATTGCAAGATAAGCGCTGTTATACGCCTGCATTTTTTTTTTCGCATTCAAGTAAGTGGTAGACAGGAAAAAAACTTCGCCTGTAGAGACCCCCGTTCGTGGTCGCCTGTTCATCTCACTGCATAATATAACAGTAGATTGAACATACGTGTCATGAAAAACGGCCAAATACAAAATGATTTCTCGTACGCACGAATGCATGCGCTACACGGGTACAATTTTCTAGTTTACACAATTCTACATGCCTCTTTCAATATTTCAATTGAAGAACTCTCTCATCAATCAGGAGAGCGATTTGCACCGCAGCCTTCTGTAAGTTGGGCCGCCTGCGCTGGGCCACTTACATCATTCTGACTGTGCTCGCTCAGAAGGTCGTTGACTCACATCCGTCAGCGTTAATCTCCCACCTCAGAGTTTCTTAAAGACGCCGACTGCGTTTTTCATTTGTTTAACTCGGGCTTTATGGCAATATCTACCTATCCGACGCACAGCAACTTTCCCTTGGCAAGCCCTCACCGATTCCGGCACGGAAAACAAACGCCCAGTCTTGGCACCTTGTCATGCCTTCGCAGTGTGAATCCGTTTGTCTTCAAGTCACTTTTCCCGGCGTGTCGTGTTAACAGCCACAAGAAAACGCGAAGGTGGTTGGCCTTTCGGATAGACGCAACAGCTTGGATGCCGACAAAGGTTGAAAGGCACGGCCGAGAAACAGCTGACGGGTGTGAATGGTCAGCAAGAAATGAGAAAGGGGCGAATAGAAACACCCGACGGACGGGTGAAACAGACTCTGGCTCCGTGAAGACGGCCTTCCGACAGAAAGATTTGCGACGGATTTGTTCCGATGGCAAATTTGGATATCCGCCTCGTACTACCTCGCCTACCTTACGGGGATCTCTGCGCAACGGCTGAGCCAGTTTCAGTTATCCGCTGCATTATTCCCTGCAATTGCCATTGGTATTGTAATGCTGCACGTGTTCGCGAGCGCGAAAGGGATTGTTGTGTAGCCACGGTCATTCCCTTAGTTTTATCCACCAGTTCATGTAAAGTACTTGCTTGGAATAGAAAGCATTTCGTAAAAGATGTCTCGCTATTGCCAATTCTTATTCAGCTGTGAACTGTACCAAAAAACTCAATGAGTACGAAATGGGCGTGAGAGGTGTGGCGGAAGTTTGTTCATGGTTTACTGTTATATACCTTGAATGCTCCGAGCTGTCTTAGCCTCAAAGCTACCTCAATCGTTCGCTTGAACACTTACAATACAGGCAGTTACCCATGCATAGAGGTACGTATAGCAGTTTTAGCACGCTTAAGTATACGCCTTCAATCGAAGAAGCCATACTGAGATTATTCCTTAACTTTGTTTAGTTAACCAACGCCATTCTGACAGTCATATACTTTCTCTTGCCTTCGTTGCAGTCGGCGCAAGTACATCTTTATTTCGGTTTGGTGCTCCTAAACACCGACAGCACTACCAGATGGACGTTGTCATGTTCTAAATCTCTCAAGCTATGTAGGCATTTAAATGTTCATTGTTTTTCTCTTCTGCTACGCGTCTGCAGTATCCACTATTCATACCGTATCTCCCATCCGTATCCGCTATCCGCCCATCTTATTGTCTCTGGTTCGGCCTACACCAGGTTAAGACGCAGTGGACTTCAAGAAAATAAACACTGTAGGCTCCACCAGAAAGGAAAAAAAATGGTGGGCAAGTCTGAAAGCGCGGCGTTGTCCCTAAACTGCGATACGGCCCGATGCACCAGCGTAGGCGTCCGGCGCCACGGAAGCCGTACATACCCAGATGCAACGTGTGCCGACCACGCATTGCGGTTCCCGCAATTTGCGAGCCACCATTTCCGACCACGCGCGCCGCTTCCCTCCGTACAATCTCATTCAAGTTTCTTATTGCTTCGGCGTCGCCGTATTCAGAGAAGCCAAAGAACAACGACCGCGACCACCGAAAGAACGTTGACGCCGCGCAAACGAGATGCACCGTGGTGGCCTCGATGTGCAGGACCGAGATGTTCTTCGTAGGTGTCGACCAGCACGAGACCTACAGCTAGACGTCGCACTTGTCTCCGCCACGCTGCTTGCATATATTCAATACACTATCGTCCTAATGAACACAGCGTGGTCGTTATCTCAACGTTGTGGTGTCTAGGCGGTGGTATAGACTGCTGCGCTGCCGTGGGTTGATTCAGGGTATCCGTGTCGTCCGATGGCTCCTGTGACGCCTCCGCGCGCCGCTCGCGACCCGGAGAGCAGATTGTTTGGTGGTGCGCGCAATAAGAACTTGTGTCTGGGCGAGTCGTTAAATACTTGACCACGTCTTGATTTTTGCGCTAAAAAAGGCGAACACATGAGATAACTCATAACTTATAAGGAGACTCATCAGAGTGTTATTACTGTCTCTCTGAAGTTTTTCCTTTTCAGCGCTAAATCAAGATGGTAGTGCGCAGGATTCTTAGACATAACGATACTGAAAAGCGGAGGAGTTCAAAACTTAGTTGCTGCTAACATGTTTGAATAGTCAGGCGATATTTACGGGATGTTTACGCTTTACTGATGTTTTACTGGTTAACACGTTAACTATAGGTATATTGTGACACTCGGATTGCTTTTGGGCCTTTTGAGAAATACTTTTCTTTTTTGGCCTTATCACAACAGCAAGCACTTGCTTATTATATCCCGAACAGGTCTTGTTAGAATCAGGCCACTATGAATAACGATAAAGAAAATGCCGCTAGCAGAAATTTCGCTGTGACCGACTGCTGCTTAGAATGCAAAAAGAGGTCATTGGTCGGGCGAGGAAAAATAATTATCCTTGACTTCCAACGGTTGCTTGCGTTACGTCTTAAAAGGAGGCCGTATGCTGTCGCTCAACGGCGAAGGAAGAGACTGGCGTCCACTAAGGCTCGAAAAATAAACATAGAAAAAAAAGTAGAGGAGCTTAGCAGAGGGGAACGCAGAAACGTAAGGCGTGAAGAACACCGTGCAATGACCACAATGACCGTTGAGGAACGTACGTCACCACCCATTGCAGACACAGCGACCCCTCAGTGCCACGGCCTCCCGACTCAAGACAGCAGTAGGGTGGGGCCTGTGGGAACCGCGGCGTAGAGCACCCTTCCAGCCACTCGCGATGTACCGACACTTTCGTTGTACAGCTCGCTTTAAGTATCCGTTGGCTATCTCGTAAAAGAGCTGTTTCGAGTGAGCCATAGATGCGTTTCACAGCCACTGAGGCGTGTAAAAAATGTTAGTTTGGGAAGACTAGCGCCTCCTTTGTTAAGCGCATTGTTTTACGTTTCAAAAGAGATTGAGAGAAAATTGATAGCTTGAATTTTGCCAGTGTTTCTTTACGTAACCATCACATTCATCATTTAGTTCCACTGCCTTGGCAGCATTTTGTTAAGCAAGCATGTAAGATACAGGTCTAACCTTTCTGACGAGAATGCTTACCCAACTTCACGTAGTTCGAGAGTAGAAGAACGTAACTTGAATTCTGCAAACCGCTTGTAAATGTGCCGCTAGCTTCATCTATTCGATGCGCATGCGCACGTAATCGACGAAAACTGTACCAGCGTTTCAGAACGATGAAAGAATGCCACTTTCATTGAAGTATATTTCCCGTGAGTTGAACAATTGCAGTTTGTCAAGCTGCAACTAACAAATAGGCTACATCAACGACAGCCAGCTCAAGTCAGCTGAAAACGGGCAGACAAGTGGAACACTATGTGGTTCATAGCGAACTTCGCAATCCCGCCCAATGTCCTCTGGAGATCGTAGTCGTGTAAACCCCTATTACTGTACGTCATCGTCATCATCATCATCATCATCATCATCATCCTGACTACGCCCACTGCAGGGCAAAGGCCTCTCCCATGTTCCGCCAATCAACCCGGTCCTGTGCTTTCTGCTGCCACGTTATACCTGCAAACTTCTTAATCTCATCTGCCCACCTAATCTTCTGTCTCCCCCCTTACGCGTTTGCCATCTCTTGGAATCCAGTCAGTTACCCTTAATGACCAGCGGTTATCCTGCCGACGTGCTACGTACTGTACTGCGTGGTCTCTACTGCGTGGTTACTGTACGTGCGTGGTCGCAAATGTGCCGTTAAGCGCACGCACTTCACCTGATCACGCAAGGACAACGCGGGAAGCCCATCGGATTGAATATTTATTTGCTCGTAAGCGAGGGTCGATTGTATATGAGCGGCGAAGTCGGCCTGTTATAAGGAGGAGAGCGCAATTCGCCAACTCTCAGCGGGGTGGAAGCAGATCACGGTTGGCGGCTAAAATGAAGAACACTATGTGGGCTTGGTCGGAACGCACCGACCCTGCGAAAGGTCGACCAAGTCAGCCGTCCCGAGTCCAGGTCAGGAGATGTAGGTGCGGCACGTGAGCCGTACCGCGCAGCGCCTCCACAGACTGAAGTCGTTGCTTCCGCCCGCAGTTCTCCGTAATTGATGCGAACCGGCGGCCTTGGGCTTCATTATCTCTCGTGCCACTTTTTGTATTCGTTCTCAATGTACTTCTGATGAAACCGTTGTTTGCTTGTACTAAGAGTTAGGTTATTGCTGATGTTATAAATGAATCGTCAAGGGTAAAGAAACTCGAATTAGACTAGGCGTCGTATTTGTCCTTGCATGCCATTTGGATGTGAGCTTTTCTATTTAGTGGCTCTCTTTCTTAGTTTAGCAGACACCGGCGTAACGGACGTATTTTCGTGCATAAAAACTCTGTGCGATGCTAGTTTTTGGTGACTGAACCCATTTCTACATTTCCTTTCACATACCTGTGAAATTTCGACCAGTGTATACGATGACACAAACGTTAACCTATATGCGAAACAGCGCCAAAACACGAGGACAGAAAGAAACAGACGGGACAGACGGGACGGGATCTGTCCTCGTGTTTTCGCGCTGTTTCGCATAGATGAAGCCGTACCAACAAGCTCGAACCCTACCCTTTTTAAAGAACAAACGTTAAATTTCTAGAACAGACTCGTCGATTGCTATGTCTGTAATACCGATTATATTGAATAAATGAATCTTTATTTCCAGCGAACTGTGCGCCACAGACGCATGTTGCCTGCTGGTACTAATATTCGTAAGCAAAGAAAGCATAAATATATATGTGTATATTGAGCAAGGTAGTATTCTGCAACCGAACAGGAAATACAGTGATGAGCAATCAGGTTATACTGCACCTAATAGCTGCAAATGAGTTTAACGTTAAATGAACTTGAGAGACTGGAATTACGCCACAGTATAACGTACATTGCCGGCTCTTGACAGCTGCTAGAGTATCTATCCAGTTTAATAATTGATAATAATTGTGTGATATTAATTGAGTGATTGCAATCCTTAGCCTGCTTGGCTTACAGCTCTGCTACGTACGTCTCTCTCAGTGGCGTAGCCAGGGGGTGGCACACCCGGCCCGTGGTGGATGCTCCCAAATGGGTAAGGCATACGCTATACCCGTGTCGGGTGGTCTTCATTCTTCTGTCAAAAGGTTTTGTGCATTCAGCCCATCTTTTTTGTATATCAGCTCCTCCTCCCATTTGGTCAGTAAACCGCACGATGCTGCATTGTTAGATGTGAAGCATCTTATGGCGAAGCTTAATCCGGTGGTGGTGGTGGTGGTGGTGGTGTGCCGCGTGCCCACCCTTACTGCGCATGCGCAAACAGTTAAAGAAAAAAATAAAAATAAAAAACCTCCTCTCCCCCTCTCTCTCCTCTAGGCATCCCTCCCCACGGCAACCACCCCCCTCACTGCGCATGCGCCTCCCTTCCTCTCTCCCCTCTTACACTCCCCCCTCTCTCCATCCCTGCCCGCGGCGTCTAACTCCCCCCTGCGCATGCGCGTCCCCCCCTCTCTCTCCTCTCCTACGCTCCCCCCTCTCTCCTCTACGCATCCCTGCCCACGGCGTTCACACTCCCACTGCGCATGCGTGTCACCCCCTCTCTCTCCTCTCCTCCGCTTCCCCCTCTCTCGCCTCGCGACGCCGACGCAGGCAGCGTCTGCTAGCGAGTTTCTTGGTTGAAAAAACCGACTGCTCGCGCTGCACAACCGTTCACTGGCCATCCCGTATATATGGCAATGGATCTTGACCTCCAAGGTGGTGCCGGTGGAAGATTTCTCCTGTGCGTTGTTGAACAATAAAAATTCGCAGCGTGCGCGTTAACTAAAAAGCGGAGTGCGGGTCTGTGTGTCCAGTCGGAGTCTTCTGTCTCTCATTGCCCATTAGCAGCGATTGGCATGTTCCAGTAGGAAACACTGCTCCATCACTGCCTGCTTTGCGCCTCCCCAGTTTTCTCTCCTGCGCAACGCTGCGATGAGCGCCAGCGTCAACGCCGCCGCCAGTGTAAGCGTTAGCGCCCGCTGCTTCACATCTACACATGGTTCCCTTTATCGGGAGATGGTGTAATTTTTTTTATTTAAAGAGTCTATATATGTCACTGAGTACAGGGGTAAACCTTAAATATTGGTGTATTACACTGCCTGGGAATCGATCAGCGTGCAAATTTCTAGACGGATACTCTATGCCACTGTTCGCATGTGCAGGGCGGGACACGAGTCTGTGTGGGCTGGCAACTTTTTACGTCATTTTTTAGATGTGAAGCATCTTATGGCGAAGCTTAATCCGGTGGTGGTGGTGGTGGTGGTGGTGGTGGTGGTGTGCCGCGTGCCCACCCTTACTGCGCATGCGCAAACAGTTAAAAAAAATAAAAATAAAAAAACCTCTACCCCTCTCTCTCCTCTAGGCATCCCTCCCCGCGGCAACCACACCCACACTGCGCATGCGCCTCCCTTCCTCTCTCCCCTCTTACACTCCCCCCTCTCTCCATCCCTGCCCGCGGCGTCTAACTCCCCCTGCGCATGCGCGTCCCCCCCTCTCTCTCCTCTCCTACGCTCCCCCCCTCTCTCCTCTACGCATCCCTGCCCACGGCGTTCACACTCCCCACTGCGCAATGCGTGTCACCCCCTCTCTCTCCTCTCCTACGCTCCTCCCTCTCTCGCCTCGCGACGCCGACGCAGGCAGCGTCTGCTAGCGAGTTTCTTGGTTGAAAAAACCGACTGCTCGCGCTGCACAACCGTTCACTGGCCATCCCGTATATATAGCAATGGATCTTGACCTCCAAGGTGGTGCTGGTGGGAGATTTCTCCCTGTGCGTTGTTGAACAATAAAAATTCGCAGCGTGCGCGTTAACTAAAAGCGGAGTGCGGGTCTCTGTGTCCAGTCGGAGTCTTCTGTCTCTCATTGCCCATTAGCAGCGATTGGCATGTTCTAGTAGGAAAAACTGCTCCATCACTGCCTGATTTGCGCCTCCCCAGTTTTCTCTCCTGCGCGAAGCTGCGATGAGCGCCAGCGTCAACGCCGCCGCCAGTGTAAGCGTTAGCGCCCGCTGCTTGACATCTACACATGGTTCCCTTTAGCGGGAGATGGTGCAATTTTTATTTTTCCTTGTCGCATATGAAGGAAAGCCACCCTCAGCAATGGCTTAAGTTAAATGTGTCATCCATGGTTAGAACCCCAAGCCCAAACAAGACTATTTCTTGCGCCTGACCGTCACGCACAGATTTGTTTCGACTTAGTCGCTTTAGTACGTGAACCGATAAACAATAGCCCTAGCAGCCCGTTTTTAAACATATACATGCCGGAAGGGCTCTGTATATATACATATACACCGGAAACTTCAATACGAATTAATAGCTATTTACTACTTCATTGAAACTTATCAATGCATAACACAGACTTTGAATACCCAAGTCTAAGCGCACGCTCGGTACCTTCCATGGTTTTCCCTCTCCGTTGTTTCATAACCAGTTACGTTTCTGTTCCGAAGTGAAGATAGGAAGGAGAAATGCTTCGTTGTTTTTGTTGTTGTTTTTTTTTCAAACTTATTTTAGGCCAGTGCAAGAAGGAAAATGAAAGTAAACAAGACAATATTTCACTGGGTAATCTCGTCCATCCTAGCCGTGAACGTTTGTTGCACTTAATTTCTGTTCCTGCAATGTCCATGTGGATGCAATTCATCACCATCCTTTCACTGGCGGGGGCGGCTGTCCCAGCTCCAAAGGGAGTCCCAATCTCGCCCGGCAAACTCGCCGCTCCCTCACGCGCCGCTGTCTTCTCCGGTTTCCGTGCCCACTCAATCGCCATCTCGCAAAACGAATCGGACCCAAATTAGAAAGCCAAGTGTCGAGCGTCTTGGCACCGGTTATGAAAAATTCGCTGACCCTCCGGACGCCCCTGGTCTCCACCATGATAAACTGCTCCGTCGCGCTTCTGACAGCTCAACATCCAACCCCGTGTGTGACCATCCTTTTCACAGCGTGCTCTTCAACGAGCCCTTCAGTGCACTAGCCTCTTGTTCTACTCTAACGCAGCGTTAAAGGAACCCCATGTTCCTCCCTCCGAAGCCTAGCACAGTATGAAAGCTGTGGGGTTGATCCAACGCTTTCTAGGGTTTCCAGAGCAAACTTCTTTCTTTTTCGCTGCTCGGCCTTTTTACTGCTTGTTTAGAGCCACGAGGCGATGAAAGATGGCGCCACATGCGCTGAGCAAGCATGAAGCTTTTCTTCACTTAGTGTGCGCCCCTTCAATAATCTTGGTAACATCGTGGCAGGAAAGATAGAAGGAAATATTACTTGGAAAACACCGTGGCAGCAGCTGTGCCGGATGCTGGTGTTGTGTTACCGGCCATGCTAAAACAGAACGTGCTGCCAGACGACGCCAATGGAAGGTCGGGTCAAGGTAGAAAACAACCACGAAAATAAAAACTCAGAGCGCAAGTAGGAATGGTTTTGTTTCCTTGTTCAGCACCGCAGGATATACTTTTCTTTGGTGTGCTCATTCTCTTCTTGTTTATAGCGCTCATTGAATTCAGCAGGGAGGGAGACGTACAAATGAACTCTCTTTAGGCTCTTGCTTTCTCTCAAGGGCGTCCCATCGGCCAGTCTTCCGTGCTAAATGGGTCTGATTCAATTACACGGACAAACGCTCCGTTTGACTCGCTTCAAGCACCATTTTGCCGCCCTGAACATCGAAAAATAAAAAAGAAAAAGAGAGAACACGAGAGCAGAGTGCTGCCACACCTCTGCAGACTCCGGCGCGGCAAGCAATGGAGCCGGAAGACAGTTGCCCTGCTCCGGAGTGTCCGTACTCGATCTCAGCGCCAAATCCGGTACAAACGAGCAGTGCTCAACCGTACAACGCGAATCCCTAATCGCCCTCCCGCGGTGGTGCTGACGTAGCCTCGGTGCTTTCAGTGGACCACGGTGTCTCGGACCGTGCTTCGGTGGTGGCGGGTGGTACAGATAGCCACCGCCGCCATTAGGGGTCAACCTGGGGTTAAACGAAACCGCGGGGTTTCCCTATTTTGAGTCTTTGAAGATGCCCTCTGTGTCTCCCGCTCCTGCGCTGTTTTTCTGTTGTGATAGGCGTTCTTTCTTTCTTTCTTTCTTTCTTTCTTTCTTTCTTTCTTTCTTTCTTTCTTTCTTTCTTTCTTTCTTTCTTTCTTTCTTTCTTTCTTTCTTTCTTTCTTTCTTTCTTTCTTTCTTTCTTTCTTTCTTTCTTTCTTTCTTTTTTTTCTTTCTTTCTTTCTCCCTTTATTGATCCCGTGATTCTTTACGCAAAACAGAAAATAGACGACATTGGTCACACCTACTGAATCCAAACACTGCATCCAAGGAATGATTTTCACGGGCAAGATTCTTATGATGGTTTTGCCAATGAAAACCAGTGCATCGCTTTGCTGACGTAAGTTGAATTACTAACCTCCAGGATTGGTGGCATTTAATTTATGAGATCAATATGGCAACTAAGCAACCGACAATTAAAACATTAAAGCCACCCGGAACAGCGTCACTCCTCTTGAAGGGGCAGGTGGCAAGAAAGCAGTGACGCAAAACGAATTCGTGCTTTCCTAACCGCCCAGAGGGTGCCAGTGAAAGGAGGCGGGCAAAACAATTGAGGATTCCACCCGGGGGTCCCTGCACGATAAATTAGCTCCGCGAAGGGCACTACAAATTTACCTAAAGCATGCTTCTCTGGTTACAGTAAACTAATACTGTAAGTGTCGGCTGTTTAAGTTCCGTGCGTAAGTATCGCGTTCTTTTTAAGTGTAACCGAACAACCACCCGTACAAGAAACTGTACGAAGTGAGTCCGGGTCACAGAATGTGGTTGACAGCGGTCGCTAAGGCCAGGGTGTCGGAACGAAATGTTTTTCGTTACGGTTTTAGTTTCGTTCCACCGCAAAAAGTTCCGTTCCGTTTCTGTTCCGGAACGAAAAAAAAAGTTCCATAACGGTTCGTAACGTTATTTATTTGTATGCGAAATTTTGAAGTTAGAGTAACGATAAAAATACACTAAAAGCTCGTTAATTCGAAATCGGTTAATTCGAACTTACAGTTAATTCGAACTGACACAGCCTTATGTATTTCTATGGGTGAAAACTCCCGATAATTCGAACGCGTTGGTATCTACTACGGCTAATTCGAACTCGCAGAAATCGGCCCAAACTGATCACCTAAATTACACATTACTTTCATCTGTGTAAAACAAGTGTAGTGATTGATTATTGATTTCCATGTATGCTTTTATGATTGTAAATGTCATCTGTCTGCTGCTGCTGCTGCTGTATGGGTGGCTCGGCCCAGTCAGGCAATGTTTGCCTTTAGCCGTGTCTCCTTGGACAATTTCAATATTGTTCTAAGTAAACTAAGAAAGAGAGACTTTAAATTTTGATTATGTTAACTCCGCCATGTTAATGAACGTGTTTTGGAGCACAAATTGCTTCGTATATTTTGGCATTAAGGCTCACTGCTCACGTGAATGCGAGTCGCTGCTTGTTTCTGGTGTATCACTGACTGATCAATAAATTTTGTTCGCTGTTAGAGCATGAACATAATTTACGAAATTGCCTGCCACAAACGTGTAGTATCGCCTAATTTGCAAGAATGAATCCGGGTGGCTTCTCTGGGTTCTCTCCGCACAGTGTGGCGCGATGTCTGTTCATTCTAGCGCCTGCCCGCTAATTCAAACTCCGCTTAATTAGAACAATTTTATAGTCCCATTAGAGTTCAAATTAACGAGCTTTTTACTGTGTTGAATTTGTCGTATAGTTACTCAGGCTCCGCTTAAGAAAGTGGGACAGGGGTAGAACACGTTCTTGCCACGTTCTTAAGAGGAGCACAACTAACTGTACCACGAATTCCTACAAATCATCGCAAACCAGTGCCCTTCTAAGTTATAGCAGACTTTTTGAAAAGTGAATTACGAATATTTTGAGTACGCTCAATACTTTGCGTCAAGGGAGTGAGGTATGATCTCAGAAGCAGCCCGTCATCGATTGTACCTCTCATATGCGAGACCACTGTTCATATAAAACAAACTTGCGCGCCGAGAATGCACTCTCCACGCTGTAATGCGTCGCGGGCACACGAAAGTCCACTTGAGTTAATATAAACATCTCTGGTTGCCACTGTTCTCGTTTTTCACACAATTTCAACTCATCTTTACTTTGGAATTCTTGCCTGGGGTATGCGCTAGTTCTGTACACCGAGATGTGCATTATTGCTCACGTTGCATGACCTCGGTTGTTTCGGACTGTCAAGTTTCCGAGTGAAACGAAAAACGATAAAAAAATTTCGGTTTCACTCCGGAACGAAATAATAGATAACGTTTCGGTTACGTTTTTTCGTTCCGGTAAAAAATATCGTTTTTTTTTTCGTTTTTTCGTTTTCGGTTTTTGTTCCGTTCCGACACACTGGCTAAGGCCATAAAAGACAAAAAAGTCGATTCACGACCGGGTGGTGGTTACGACGACGAAGTAGTACAATTTGGTAGAACCTCCATTTCATGATTTCTGACGCGTAAATGTGCTGCGGGGTTCTGCATAGCTTGGTTCACCAGACTATGCCCAGGTGTGACGCGCACAAACATATCGGTCTCCGCAGCCGTCGCTCGCTATAGTTTAGGAAAGACAGCAAATAATAGGAAACAAAGAAAAACCATCCTGATTCTTTGACCACCTTGTGCGTTGCGTGATCCTGTGGAGCTGGCCTGTATCGTTCACACTAAAGGTTAATTGGGTGAGAATCTTGAGTGCTGGCTATCCTTTCTGCGCAGTGTTTTGGGGCACTGCAGGTTTGAATGGGGCAAAGCGTGCTTTGAGGGCACGTAAAAGACAACGTACGGGGCAAAAATAATAAGTGCACCGAGACGGCGGACAGAAGAGCGCAGAAGTGTGCGGACACTGGCACTTACGAAAGGAAAGAAGCTCTAAACAGCGGAATCAGTTCGTGGGCCTTTGTGCAGATGTGACTGTTGTGTAATTTTTCGTCATGATCATAATCATCATATCTTTATGTACATAGTCAGCGTCAAATGTTTATGGACCACGAGACGCAAGAAAAAGCTGAATAATCGCGCTGCTTCGGCAGGCAACCCTGAAATTTAGATTTCTGGCCTGTTCTAAAACGCGCTAACAGCATATACTGTGCAGTTTGAACGAATACAGTCACAAATTGCGGGAAAGTTCGTATTTTTCAGGCCTACAGTTGTATCTAAACTTTTGGCGCCTGCTGTGGACTTCAAGATGAAGACCTCTCCGAATAACATCCGATTCACCGCATGTCGCACGTGTTGGTACTTTTTCGTGCCTGCAACTTTTCTTTAATTTTATCACCACCCCGCGGTACACAACAAAGTGAGGACTTGCAAATGCGCGGCAACTTGAAGGCAAATGCGTGGCTACTCAACGCTGGTAGCGATATCTCATCATAATACCTGATTCACCAGAGGGAAGACGCTGGTTTCAGCAGTAATGGTTAGTATCTTGCGGCAACTCACGTATCCGTTATATCATATTTTTCTATCCCGCAAAGATAATTCTAAAGCCATAATGAAAATCTGCGACATCTGGGATTGGTACAACTGCAGATAATAGTGATGTGAGCTACTTCTGTAGAGATCAGTGTTGCGGAGTTACCACTCCGGAATTGGAATGACTCCGGATTCATTCCACACTTTCGCGTCCCCGAAATGGAATGGGAATGGAATGAGGACTACGATTCGAGGTATGGAATGGGAATTGAATTAAGCGCTTTTTGCACGGAATGGAATGGGAATGGAATTACGTCTTTTTCGAAAATAGAGCACCTTTTCGTCTACGCGCTGTTTTTCAAACTTCAAACATTTGTAAGTCAAAGCATCGAATTTAACAATAAAGCAGTATTTTTAAAATGGCTTGGCTAATTACAAGCACGGCACATTTATAAGCAACGCGCCTACTGCAGTTATGTCCTTATATAGACTGTGTTGCTCCGAAGTTTCTCTCTATTCTTCGCGTAACCGCGGCTCTATGCCGTTGGTACCCGTCGTGTGGAACTACGGCGGCAGCGCCCCAGCCGCCTGCTGTCTCACCACCCTTCACTTTTTTGTTTTAAATGCGAATGCATTTCTTAGTCAGGCTATGTCAGGCATCCGGCGTTGTCCGCGGCGGTGTCCGCGCGCCGGCAGACGTTATCTCTCCGCTCTCACTCCCTCTCCCATAGCAACAGCTGCGGGCGCACGCGCTTATCCTCGCCCCTAGCAACCAGAGCATGTGGTGCGAGAGAGTGTAGGAGAGGGTAGGTGCAGTGCTTCGCCGCTCCTTCTCTCTCGCCGTTCGCTCTCTCTCCTCCCTGCGCCCCACTCTCCCGTCCGCTCGCGCCTCACTTTCGACCGTTCGCTGGCTGGGCGCCTCTCAAGGGCATGATGAATGTGTAAATAAATGGTTACGGTACAAATCCCCGTCTCGTCATTAATTTACGCCATTAAAATTACTACGCCGTGTACTCTCGGCGCAAGAAATACATTCGCATTTCCTCACGATTCCCTTCGGGGAGGTGGGGGCATTTTTTCCTTCTGTCGTCGTCGGCGACTCGGACGCATATTCGAAAAAGAGCTTCTCTAAGTTGTATACCTGAGACTGCATACCTGTGCACAGGTGAACACAGAAAGTTCTCCTCCCCCCATCCATGCTTGCGAAGCGCGCTTGGCAAGCGTGAGTACATACGAGCAGTGCGGGCCAGTGTCCCGTATTCGATGCAAAGGCACAAGGTGCCCAAGCGGTGCACTGTTCCAGCTAATACCAGCAGATCTAGAGGGTTCTGTTTTCCATTAACCAAATCTTAGTTTTCTCCGCATTCACAATCGCTCCAGACGCGTGGCAAAACTGCTTAGTCTTCCTGAACACTAATTTTGTCAGCATAAAGATACGCTATGGCATCATTTTAGCATTAACACATTTAAGCTTAAACAATATTAAAACATCGCCACTCGTTCAAACATGCTGACCATGCAAATACTATAGGTAGCGGGAGAACTGCCAACATGGGAATTAATAGGGTGGTTGTACTGCACGAGATATATGTCACCAAGCTACACTATCCCTCGACCATGGTAACGTGTTTTGCGTACTTTAGCAGTTCTTAATGCATCTGATGGCATCAGCTTTATGGGGCGTTCAGTCTTAACTCGATAAAACTATCAAGATGCATTTCCTACGTTGAGGAATTACAGGAATGGAATTGAACTGCCCGGCCATTCCGGGAGTGGCAATGGGCTAAGTTTTTTCATTCCAGGAATTGAAAGGAATGGAATTGCGGCAAGTTCTAATTCCCTGGAATGGAATTGGAATGGAATGGAGGCGCCCATTCCGCAACACTGGTAGAGATAGTACTAATGCACAGGCGCCCAAATTCTGCCATGCACTCACATTGTTGGAAGCTTCATATTGATCGATCAGTTTGACTGCCTGCTCTTTGCAATGCACTAGTTAAGCTCCTCACAACCAGCCAGGCAATGATTCTCTGTTGGACACTAGTACCCTCTTTCAAGCACAGCTCATTTTCCTAGTTTTATGACAAGCGCCAGTGTAGCTTCATGTAGTAAAGGAAAGTCACAGAGAGATGGTCTCAGCGTCTTCAACAGTACAGTCAATAAAGGACGGGTGTTATTTTAATGTTAGATGCTATAATTTAAGCGATGGCTATAGGAAGGGGTAGACGTCACTAAGGAAGAGCCGATGTTACTGAACGTCTGATAAACTTTGCCCTTCTATATTAGCGGTGTTTAGGCCAAGCCCCTGGTCACTGCAGGTTATGTTTACGTCAGTCAGAGCACCCAGATGTGGCCGCTGTTGGTCCAGCCTAGCGTATAGCTTGCATCGAATGGGCACGGTCGTCATGAGGCACTAAACCCCAAATGAATGATGATTGGTGTTTGTATACGGATCGTATTATTACGGGTAATTAGCCCGCCTAATTATATTACAAGTTGATGTGTAATTGTAGCCTTATGCTCATCGCCGCAAATGTAGTCGACATCCTTTTGGATCCCTGCCAGGCATAAGCGTGCGCAGGGGTTCCCCTTCAGGGGGGGGGGGGGGCGAAGGTTCGTCGCAGCGCCCCCCCCCTCCCTATTATGTCAATGTATAAGGATGATTTTGCGCCCCCCCCCCCCCCTATCGCCCCCCCGTACAATGCATAGGGCTGACTTTGCGCCCCCCCCTTCTCCTCCCTTGCCCCCCCCCCCCCCCAGCCCCCGTGCGCACGCCTATGCTGCCAGGCATGCTTTCTTGAAATAGTTTCCTTGCACGTTTAACGCGATAGACTAAAACAGCTTTTTTCGCAGAAATTCCAGACTCAGCGCCGGCCGCGAAGTCGTTAATCTCTAGACACAAAATCGGCATGGTCCATGAACTAATATTCTGCATAAGTGCAAATAGGTAAATAATAAAAACGTGCGGTTCGCGTGAGAATTTCACCCGGGCCTTTAGCGCAGCAAGCAGTTGTTCTACCACGGAACTACTCTAGTGCTTGAAACTGCTTCGTTTCAAGCACTAGCATAGTGGCGACCTATCTTGTCCTCCTGTGTTTTCTTGATTCGCAGTTTGCGCCTCGACTCTTTTGTCACGCTATACACCAACTCGCCCATCGTAATACTGTGCTAAGGTATCTATCTATCTATCTATCTATCTATCTATCTATCTATCTATCTATCTATCTATCTATCTATCTATCTATCTATCTATCTATCTATCTATCTATCTATCTATCTATCTATCTATCTATCCATCTATCTATCTATCTATCTATCTATCTATCTATCTATCTATCTATCTATCTATCTGTCTGTCTGTCTGTCTGTCTGTCTGTCTGTCTGTCTGTCTGTCTGTCTGTCTGTCTGTCTGTCTGTCTGTCTGTCTGTCTGTCTGTCTAACGCCTTTATAGCATTTCCTTAATATTAGAAAACACCTTTAATGATAACAATATCTGGGGTTTTAAAACCACGATATGATTATGAGAGACGCCGTAGTCGAGTGCTTCGGAGATTTTGACCATCCGGTGTTGTTTAACGTGCACTGACATCGCATAGTACACGCGCCTCTAGCATTTCGGCGGGAAACATATTTGTTTTTCATTTGTTTATTTTTTAACTTGAGAGCAATGAGCTGGAATAGTTCCGCATTTCAAACTTCAGGGTAAACGTGGTCTTTAGCAGCTGCCCTAGGTTAATGAAATCACCTTCCATATGGAAATTCATATGGTGTCACGACAATCTCGAATGGCCATTCGCGACTCCGCTGCGCTATTTGTCGCTAGTTGTGGGAGTGGCGCGTCTGGCGCGTACTTTAATGGCCGTTAGCGATTTCAGCAAAGTGAGGAGTGAGTCGTGTAAACCAACACCAATAATTGATGTTTGGGTTTCATTTACGAGTCGATCAATTTTTCTTTTCGTAAACAGGCTTCCTTCCTATGACCCGGTATTTGAAGGTCGTACAACTGGAATGAGGTCTTGTCGGGTTTTAGCGGCATCTTTGATTGACTTAAAATGCCGTTATTTGGAAATATTGCCACGTGGTCGTGACGTTGACGAAGGCGGCAGTCGGTATGTCCAAGATGAAACTGTTTATTTGACCGAACTTGTGGCCGGTAAACTGAAAGTCAGCCAACAACAGTACACACTGGAACTAATAGCGGTGAAGGAACGTCGGCCGTCGATCAACTGACAAGCTGTGAAGCGCGTCGGCATTTATACGTGTGTCATTGAATATTCCAGCCTTATCACTGGTTGTCGCGCAAGCTCTGGAATAACCCCGTGCGTTCGCGTCTTGCGCGCGATCTTAACAAAACGATCTGCAATAATCGCGAAAGCTTCTCGAACAATGGTGCGCGGTTTGCCCTGAGTATTGCTGATAGTTCTTGTGGGCGAAAACCGAATACAGCAAAAGTGGAAATAAGAAACGCGCGTAGCAATATGATGATATGGCGGAATTTCATAGAGTCCATAATAACGTCCCTTGTCAATCATGAACGATTATTTGTGGCACGAGCGACGAGTGACACTGTTGTTTCTCTTCGAAGCACTTCCGGTCACTGTCGAGCAGTTGCTTCCGGTTTTCCGAATATTCGGGAAACGTGTCTTTAAAAACTGATATACGTTTACTTAAGCGCCATATAAATATCATAATAAATAATGAAAATTATTTGAATACTATGTGTTCATTGAAAGAGCAGATGGATTTCTTGTGAACAGCTGGGATGGGATCTCTATGCCACCTGGCGGAGGAAATCTCAACCACGCGCTTCCTTCTACGAGGCCTTTTGGAGTCGACTTCGCAAGTGTGGCAACACACCAGACACCCAAGTAAAGGATTAGGGCACGGCAGTTTTTCTTCAAACCCCTTCGATGGATGGATGGATGGTGGAACTTTATTTATAGTCCCTGAGAGACGCGACTAGCGCACAGTGGGCTTCCCCCACGTTGGGAGCGTCACCTCCATTTTTTTTCTCACTATGAAAAAAAAAAAAAAGACATGAGACCTCGACTAAACTTCAGCTCTGTATCTATCTGTGGCGATTAGTGACACATCACAATGTTTTTAGGCACACACTTTGTTTCTTCGAAGATGTCATATTAAAAGGCTTGAATAAACCTTCGAGTGTATTGCTACTAAATTCTAGAGATTTCCATATCTATGATATTTATTTAGAGACATGGAAAAATTTTGCAGCCCAACTGGAGCAAGCAGGGCGGTTTTTCAGAGTCGGATACATGATAAGTGCCTCAATAGCTCTGTGACCAGTGAACCTTAAACGATATCCATGCTGCGCGGGCACACTCGGTTTTTCGTATTACGTGGGGTCAAACTGGAATTTCCCGCAGCGCCATACTGAGTTAAGCAGGGAAACATGTCATCCGACTTGCTAGGCTACTCGAAACCCCCCCCCCCCCCCTTTAAGATGTGAAGCATCTTATGGCGAAGCTTAATCCCGGTGGTGGTGGTGGTGGTGTGCCGGCGTGACCACCCTTACTGCGCATGCGCAAACCTTTCAAAAAAAAAAATAAAAATGAAAAAACCTCCTCTCCCCCTCTCTCTCCTCTAGGCATCCCTCCCCGCGGCAACCACACCCTCACTGCGCATGCGCCTCCCCTCCTCTCTCCTACGTTCCCCCCCCTCTCTCCTCTAGGCATCCCTGCCCGCGGCGTCCAGACTCCCACTGCGCATGCGCGTCCCCCCTTTCTCTCCTCTCCTACGCTCCCCCCTCTCTCCTCTAGGCATCCCTGCCCACGGCATCCACACTCCCACTGCGCATGCGCGTCCCCCCCCCTCTCTCTCTCCTCTCCTACGCTCCCTACTCTCTCGCCTCGCGACGCCGACGCAGGCAGCGTCTGCTAGCGAGTTTCTTGGTTGAAAAAACCGACTGCTCGCGGTGCACAACCGTTCACTGGCCACCCCGTATATATGGCAATGGATCTTGACCTCCAAGGTGGTGCCGCTGGGAGATTTCTCCTGTGCGTTGTTGAACAATAAAAATTCGCAGCGTGCGCGTTAACTAAAAGCGGACTGCGGGTCACTGTGTCCAGTCGGAGTCTTCTGTCTCTCATTGCCCATTAGCAGCGATTGGCATGTTCCAGCAAGAAACACCGGTCCATCACTGCGTGCTTTGCGCCTCCTCAGTTTTCTCTCCTGCGCAACGCTGCGATAGCGCCAGCGTCAACGCCACCGCCAGTGTAAGCGTTAGCGCCCGCTGCTTCACATCTACACATGGTTCCCTTTAGCGGGAGATGGTGTAATTTTTTTAGATGTGAAGCATCTTATGGCGAAGCTTAATCCGGTGGTGGTGGTGGTGGTGTGCCGCGTGCCCACCCTTACTGCGCATGCGCAAACAGTTAAAAAAAATTAAAATAAAAAACCTCCTCTCCCCCTCTCTCTCCTCTAGGCACCCCTTCCGCGGCAACCACACTCACACTGCGCATGCGCCTCCCTTCCTCTCTCCCCTCTTACACTCCCCCCCTCTCTCCATCCCTGCCCGCGGCGTCTAACTCCCACTGCGCATGCGCGTCCCCCCCTCTCTCTCCTCTCCTACGCTCCCCCCCCTCTCTCCTCTACGCATCCCTGCCCATGGCGTTCACACTCCCACTGCGCATGCGTGTCACCCCCCTCTCTCTCCTCTCCTACGCTCCTCCCTCTCTCGCCTCGCGACGCCGACGCAGGCAGCGTCTGCTAGCGAGTTTCTTGGTTGAAAAAACCGACTGCTCGCGCTGCACAACCGTTCACTGGCCATCCCGTATATATAGCAATGGATCTTGACCTCCAAGGTGGTGCCGGTGGGAGATTTCTCCTGTGCGTTGTTGAACAATAAAAATTCGCAGCGTGCGCGTTAACTAAAAGCGGAGTGCGGGTCTCTGTGTCCAGTCGGAGTCTTCTGTCTCTCATTGCCCATTAGCAGCGATTGGCATGTTCTAGTAGGAAAAACTGCTCCATCACTGCCTGCTTTGCGCCTCCCCAGTTTTCTCTCCTGCGCAACGCTGCGATGAGCGCCAGCGTCAACGGCCGCCGCCAGTGTAAGCGTTAGCGCCCGCTGCTTCACATCTACACATGGTTCCCTTTAGCGGGAGATGGTGTAATTTTTTTAGATGTGAAGCATCTTATGGCGAAGCTTAATCCGGTGGTGGTGGTGGTGGTGGTGTGCCGCGTGCCCACCCTTACTGCGCATGCGCAAACCATTTAAAAAAAATAAAAATAAAAACCTCCTCTCCCCCTCTCTCTCCTCTAGGCATCCCTCCCCGCGGCAGCCACACCCTCACTGCGCATGCGCCTCCCCTCCTCTCTCCCCTCTTACACTCCCCCCTTCTCTCCTCTAGGCATCCCTGCCCACGGCGTTCACACTCCCACTGCGCATGCGTGTCACCCCCCTCTCTCTCCTCTCCTCTGCTCCCCCCTCTCTCACCTCGCGACGCCGACGCAGGCAGCGTCTGCTAGCAAGTTTCTTGGTTGAAAAACCGACAGCTCGCGCTGCACAACCGGTTCACTGGCCACCCCGTATATATGGCAATGGATCTTGACCTCCAAGGTGGTGCCGGTGGGAGATTTCTCCTGTGCGTTGTCGAACAATAAAAATTCGAAGCGTGCGCGTTAACTAAAAGCGGAGTGCGGGTCTCTGTGTCCAGTCGGAGTCTTCTGTATCATTGCCCGTTAGCAGCGATTGGCATGTTCCAGTAGGAAACACTGCTCCATCACTGCCTGCTTTGCGCCTCCCCAGTTTTCTCTCCTGCGCAACGCTGCGATGAGCGCCAGCGTCAACGCCACCGCCAGTGTAAGCGTTAGCGCCCGCTGCTTCACATCTACACATGGTTCCCTTTAGCGGGAGATGGTGTAATTTTTTAGATGTGAAGCATCTTATGGCGAAGCTTAATCCGGTGGTGGTGGTGGTGGTGTGCCGCGTGCTCACCCTTACTGCGCATGCGCAAACACTTAAAAAATTAAAATAAAAAAACCTCCTCTCCCCCTCTCTCTCCTCTAGGCATCCCTCCCCGCGGCAACCACACCCTCACTGCGCATGCGCCTCCCTTCCTCTCTCCCCTCTTACACTCCCCCCTCTCTCCATCCCTGCCCGCGGCGTCTAACTCCCCCCTGCGCATGCGCGTCCCCCCCTCTCTCTCCTCCTCTCCTACGCTCCCCCCTCTCTCCTCTACGCATCCCTGCCCACGGCGTTCACACTCCCCACTGCGCATGCGTGTCACCCCCTCTCTCTCCTCTCCTACGCTCCCCCCCTCTCGCCTCGCGACGCCGACGCAGGCAGCGTCTGCTAGCGAGTTTCTTGGTTGAAAAAACCGACTGCTCGCGCTCGCGCTGCACAACCGTTCACTGGCCATCCCGTATATATGGCAATGGATCTTGACCTCCAAGGTGGTGCCGGTGGGAGATTTCTCCTGTGCGTTGTTGAACAATAAAAATTCGCAGCGAGCGCGTTAACTAAAAGCGGAGTGCGGGTCTCTGTGTCCAGTCGGAGTCTTCTGTCTCTCATTGCCCATTAGCAGCGATTGGCATGTGCCAGTAGGAAACACTGCTCCATCACTCCCTGCTTTGCGCCTCCCCAGTTTTCTCTCCTGCGCAACGCTGCGATGAGCGCCAGCGTCAACGCCGCCGCCAGTGTAAGCGTTAGCGCCCTCTGCTTCACATCTACACATGGTTCCCTTTAGCGGGAGATGGTGTAATTTTTTTTCTCTCTCTCTCTTCAGCTCCTTCGAGAGGTAGCATGTTTCTTTTTTTATAGTTTCTTAGGTACCGCACAGCGTTTTATAGATGTCCGTTTAAAATTATGTCTAGCGTTTGCATAAGTTCTGCTGACGCCATTTCGAACTTTTAGTGTATAAGTGCCTTCAGTGTTTGTGTACACTTGTTCAATAAACTTTCCTTTTTCGCCTGTAATGGCGTTAGCTCCTTGCGACATTAAGTTCCAAAAGGAGGTGTAAGTGATTTTATGCGATACATATGACATATGGAACATATGTTTAGAACAAAAAATGGCTAATCAACTATCTGAGACCTTAACCAAAATTATGGTTGGTTGTAGGTGCGCACCGGAACGCAACGAACAGATTGATTCGTCCTAAGTGAAGCTAGGAAAGTCACGCTTGGTGAGTATGTAGTAACTGAGCATGGGACTCCCTCATGCCTGTCGAATAGTCAATTGACAGTAAGAGGAGATGCGAGTCGAAGAACGCGTTTTTTCCAAAATTACATATTTTTTTGTTTTTATTTATTTTCAGAAGTTTAGCTTTCATGACAGAAAATTTGAAGATTGTAATTAAACTCGAAGTAGGTTTAAATCGCTTTTAAGGTATGAGGCCAAGTGAAAAAAAGCGACTTTTTTTCAAAATGTCAGTTTTTGGTTTTTGATTATGTTAAACGCGCAATTTATTGCCCGTCATTTTGCTGCAAAAAAGTTTCTGTCTACGCCAATTTTTTCAAAAGATACAAGCAAAAATGTGAGACCACCCATCACCTACGAAACCGAAACTGAAAGTGCCGTTTTTGTGTGAATCACAAGATTAACTAGATATGTAGTATTTTGTTGGTTATTTCGCAATGATATGAAGTGCGAACATGTAATAATGCTCTAAAAGCTTTGTCAACACATGATTTTCGTTCATAAATGTCATAAACTTCTCACCACGGGTACGCGTAACGTGGTACATGTGTTGATCACACTCAAGGACACGTACGTGAGCCTGTAAGCCATCAAATTTGCTTTGTTTGACGCTGTGTGTCATTTCAATAGTGGAAACAAGAGCAAATTTTATGTTTTGAGCAAAGTCGCATCGATCCAGGCCTCTACACTGCAAAAGCTTTCCTCACAAATGATCAGCACCGCAGCGCGAAAGCGTCCCGTCATGGCACTGATGCTGCATTGCAAGCTAGAAAAAAAAAAATTAAGAGTTGCCACTCGAGCAAAGGCTCACAATAGTAAGGTTCACGATGGAACTGGCTACGAATATTGAGAAATTTAGCGCTCTTGATCACCTTGTGTAAGCGCTGCACCTGTTTCTTTTTTGTTGGTTTTCTCAGAACTTATATTTCTGGTATTTTTCCGTACGCGAACAGTCATAACTCTTTTGCTAATAAACATTTTTGATTAAATCTTGGCATACTTCTTTATCAACTTAGTAGGCGTGCAATGAACCTCAATAAGCAAAATCGTGTTACAAGGTTTAACATGGCTGTCTGTTATACGAAGGTACCCCTAGTGCAAGTGCATACTTTTTGGGTTATTTTATCACTATGTTTTTAATATTCATCAGATCTCATTTGTTTTGGTTCATTGCACAGGCCAAAGCCTTTTTCATGTTCCTGCAAAAAATAAATCTTTTTTATTGAACGAAATTTGAGTTAGGAGTGTTCGCGTAAGGCTCACTTTTTAATGACATTTTTAATTATGAAAAATTAACGAAAAATAGTACTTGCTATAAAATGCTCTCATGTGCCTAAAAAGATGTGTTTTATATTGTAGGCTAATAATCTTTAGTGATTATTGCTTTTTAAAAAAAATTTCCGACACTTGGCCTGATACCTTAAAGAGCGCAAGGTGGCTGCTAAAAACTAAATAGGGCTCATTGTCTAGAGTCCCCTGGAAACTGTCACCTGGATGCTTGCCATTGCATTTCGCATGAGGAGTTCACCGAAGCCACATGCTCAAAAGAAACATGATTCCCAAGCTCTCATGATAGAAGAAATCATTTTATAAAACATATCTTTGCCGCATAAACGTGCTTTCACTTATACTTTTAAAATGCGTTTTTCTCAAGATCCATTTTTGGGCAACTTCTTGAGTTTTGAGATAATGTTTTTGGTACTTCTGATCGCCAGATTGGCATGTAATTTTGCCCACATATTCCATAACAAGTGAAGAGTGCAAGTATCTCCTCTATCACTTGATATCCCCTAAATAATTATACGAACCTAAAGTGAGAAATTAGTATGGTCTGAGCATACTAAGACTTCTAACATTACAATTTTTCTTGTCCATTAAAATGTCTTATACGCACTTTCTTGTTAGTTATTAGCATTCTACAGTTCATGTGCAGCAATATGAGCCATTAATGCCTCAGGACCAAAATATTTTCTGGCAAAAAAAGTGTGTACAAAAAGAACTATATTTTGCACATTTTCTTGGCATAAAACCAAAACTATGAAACTTACTGTAAAGCTGAGTGCATATTTGAAATGAGCATAAAAGCCTATGTATACAGCAAAAATTTCATTTCCCTAGCTACAGATTAAAGACACATTTTTTTTCGAGCAGCATCTCCCCTTAAGTCCCTAATTAGCATTGCTAGTTTTCACATCGGTAGCTTTTATCTATCTATCTATCTATCTATCTATCTATCTATCTATCTATCTATCTATCTATCTATCTATCTATCTATCTATCTATCTATCTATCTATCTATCTATCTATCTATCTATCTATCTATCTATCTATCTATCTATCTATCTATCTATCTATCTATCTATCTATCTATCTATCTATCTATCTTTTTCTTTCTTTCCTTTTTTATTTCTTCTTTTCCTCTTTTCTTTCTTTCTTTCTTTTTTTCTTTCGTTCTTTCTATCTTTTTTTCTTGCTTTCCTACTTCCATTCTTTCTTTGCTGCTTTCTTTCTTTCTTTCTTTCTTTCTTTCTTTCTTTCTTTCTTTCTTTCGTTCTTTCTTTCTTTCGTTCGTTCTTTCTTTCTTTCCTTCTTTCTTTCTTTCTTTCTTTCTTTTAACGACTGCTATGAGCAATCGCTCATGGTAACCGCATCTCGTCGCCACGACTTTCGCCGCTCAAGGCAATGCTTGCTCCGCTCTAAGTATTTGAGTCCCAATTGCGACAATGTGGCTTGAAGTGAAGACGGAGAAAACAAATGTCATTAAAACAAAACGGTCATTACTTAGCCCTAAATTGTCGCGTTTTAATCCGTGAGCACTTTACAGCCATGTTTAGACGAAGTCATATACAATAAACCCCCTGACTCTAGAAACCCTTGACACCGCTAGCATTGTCTTTTAGAGCAAGTGAGATATTTTGAAAGCTTAAGCCGCCACGTCTTTCCACGCTGGTGGAAAGCGCTTTATGGTGCATTCAGACGACGGACGGAATCCGGATTTGTCGTGGACGCGGACGACTAATCCGCGGACGATTCGCCTGCAGGCGCATCCACACGACGGACGGTGTCCTAGGAGAAAACAGCCGGATTACTCTCGACCGCAGCCTCTCCGCTGACCTGCAGCCGCTGCCAGCAGACCGGTTTGAAAGTATTCAACATGGCGGCCTACAGAACGCGAAGCGCGTAGCGCTGGGCTTTTAGAGTGCTTTGACAACATCGAGCATTGTCGAGGGCTGTGATTTGTTTCGGTGAAAACGGTGTTGTTGGCGGAATGGCTGGATGAGAAGAAAAATCTGCTTTACTAGAGCTGCTGAAGACTGACCTCGCTGCGTTCGCGCGTGGTGCACCGCGTACGAAGGAAGGATACAGTGATCGCCGATATCGGCAGTTTTTGTTCTTTTGCGGATAACAGGTACCGACAGTGCGCATTGCAATGCTGCACATTATATTTCCTTTTGTTGGCTCGCATCTTTACCGTATAATCAGTGCTCAATCGAAAGGAAAGTATTGCGCACAAAGTGTCTTGAAGACCTTCGAGCTTGCCGACGGACACAACGTCATATCCGACGTTACCTGGATAAACGTAGCTGGCAAAGATGGCGCGACTTTTGCTCCACGCTGGACGTTCGTCAACCGGTAGCCAAAATCTGGAGGGTCTTTAGAGGCATGCGTACGCCACTCCAACAGCTTCACCCTTTCGCTGCACTCTCCTTGCACGAACGAAAATCCCTCAAAGAACTCTCAGAAGGATACTGCGCACTTCTATCGGCAACTTCAATGCCTTGGACCTCTTCTGCAGACAATCAGTCTGACAACTCACGAGCGGCAGTGCCAGCATTGGACTTGCCTTTCACAATTGAAGAACTAAACACTGTTATCAGTGAATCAAACAGGCACACATCACCCGGTCATGACGAAATAAGCTACGAAGCCATTGCAAAGCTACCCCACACCTCCCGCCTACGACTCCTGGAATATTATAATTCTTCATGGCTGTCTGGCGAGGTCCCTGCAGAATGGAAACTCGCGAAAATAGTGCCTATTTTGAAACCTGGTAAACAGCCAACAAGCTACGTCTCTTTCCGGCCCATCGCCCTGCTGAGTTGTGTTGGCAAGCTTATGGAGCGAATGATTGACAAACGACTGACATGGTTCCTAGAAAGCCACGACAAATTTCCCCAAGAAATGAACGGGTTCCGCCAAGGCAGGTCAGCTATCGACAATGTCATCACCCTCGTCTCTTCACTCGAAGAGGACCTCTTTGCTGGACGCATACCGATAGCTATCTTCCTTGACATCAAAGCAGCCTTTGACTCAGTCTTTCACCATGCCATTCTTGCAGCCATGGAAAGTCTTGGCCTCGGAGGAAGGTTGTACAAATGGATTGACAGCTACCTAAAAGAGCGGAAAATATATATGAGCACTCCAAACGGTCCCACACAGTTCTACGCTGTAGAGAAGGGCGTACCCCAGGGTGCTGTGCTCAGTCCGCTACTTTTCAACCTCACCCTGATACATATAACAAGGATATTGCCGCGAGGAGTGCACATCACGATTTACGCCGACGATATCTGTATCTGGAGCGCTTCAACTTCGCGTTACGTCACCAAACAACGCCTTCAAAAAGCATTACGGAACCTCTCCACGTATTTGGCTCCCCGAGGTCTACACTTTTCTCCAGAAAAGAGCACAGCCATTGCTTTCACGAGAAAGAAGATGAGCAAGTATCCGCTCCTCCTCGGTGGACGGCCGCTGACCTATGTACGGTCTCAGCGATTTCTTGGAATAGTCATCGATAGAAATCTTTCCTGGTCTCCTCAGGTGAAGAAACTTCGAGCGAGAATAGCTGCAGCATCACAACTCTTCAAATTCATGGCGGGGACACGATGGGGATGCAAATGCCGCTCAGTGGTACTACTTGAGAAAGCGTATATTGAAGGAACCTTGCGCTATTGCCTGCCGGTGCTTCACCGATTATCACCAACAAAGAAGAGAACTTTAGAAGCCGCACGAAACAATTGCCTACGAATCTGTCTAGGCCTCCCGAAGAGCTCATCAACCACGGGAACTGTAGCGGAAGCAGGATGTCTTCCGCTAGAAGTCATCTCTACACAAGAAACCATGCGTACTCATTTTCGACATCTCCTACAAGGGAAGAAGCACTTTCTGAACCGCATACATCTTTGACCCACAACAATTCTGCATTCGGACAAGCTGTGCAAATGCTGCAACTTTCTGCTATTAGGCAGCCACAGCAAACAATGCCTCCGAGGTTTCCTCCCTGGACACTTTCGCCACTTAATATTAAACCATTTGTACCAGGCATCAATGGAGCAAAGAGACGCATCGCACAGACCGCACTGCTGCAGACTACTCTCCTCTACTTAGCCGAGCACTATACTCAGCACACTCATATTTACACGGACGCCTCCACCACTCAGGAGACTTCATCCTATGGCCTCTATATCCCCTCCACAAGACAAATGCTATCTTATCGGCTACAGCGAAGAACATCCTCGACTGCAGCAGAACTTCATGGCATCAAAGAAGCTGTCCTATACATCTTGCGTCAAGCGCCGAACCGATGGGTGGTCTTCACCGACTCCAAGGGAGCGCTACAGATACTGTTCAACCTCTTGAAGAAAACAAATCATCACCCGATTTCATTCGATATAGCGTACTTGCACCACTTGGCTGTTACCACAGGTAACTTTATCACATTTCAGTGGATACCAGCTCATTGCGGTATTCTGGCCAACGAAAAAGCGGATGAAGCGGCACGCAAAGGACTTCAAAACCGGAATTACAGGCGAACCTATTTTACCAAATCTGATGCTTCCCAGCTGGCTAAGAGACTTGCTTCCGAAGAAAACAAGAGGCTCTGGAACCTTCCGACACATCATTATGATTTCCTCTACTCTATCGACCCACATCTAAGAACAAGACTCCCATGCAGAATTCCTCGACATCTGGAAACTTTGTACCGTCGTCTTCGACTGAACAGTGCTTATGGAAACAGCTTACGGTACCGCTTTGGTCAAACCGAAAGTCCATACTGCAATAACTGTGGCTCCATAGAAACTGTGGAACATATTTTATTTGAGTGCCGAGCGTATGCCGATGAGCGTGCGCTCTATGAACATTCCATGCATATGCTGACCCGAAGAACATTATCAATTGACTGCGTCTTGGGCCCTTTACCCTGCGCCACGCAACAGAGGCACGCTATGAAACTATTATTCAGATATTTAGAGAGCATCGGTCAGCTCGACAAACTTTAATGGCACCTTGAAAGCACGTAATAAGTCACTCTCAGCACACGTCCCCGCCCAAGACACAAAAAACTCAGTTTGTGTTTTTACCTTTTTTTATTCTATTTTAACTTTTTTTTATTTTTTTTCTATCTCTCTCTCTCTCTTTGTGTCTTTCAGTCCCCAATCCCCTTCCCCACGCAGAGTAGCAAGTCAGCGATTTACACACGCCGGCTAAATTCTCTGCTTTTCAATAAAGAGCTCTCTCTCTCTCTCTCTCTCAGTGCTCAAACACTGGCCGTCTTCTGAGACTACCGCTATCGGCGACACCGCCGCTTTGCCTGCCTCAGAATCCTGCGTGTTGAACGATTGAAGCATTGAAGCCACAACTAACCTACCCTCGAACCCGCCAATCAAGGCGCATTAAAAGTGATATATATCTCAAAGAGGATCGCCTTGGAATACGACCCCAGAAATAACCTGAACTAAGCGCCATCAGAGCTGAAATAAACTGCGAGGACAGCCGTACGGCTCGAGCAGAAGAAAAGTGTACTGGTTGCCAGCTTATTTGCCCGCTAAAGCTGCGGCGTTCCGCCGCCAGAATCCCGATGTGAAAAACAAGTTGGGCTCATCCGTCCGCGAGCGACGCGGGCGAGGCAGGGATGAGGGGAATCGCTGATGTGAGGTCACGTGACGCGCCGTCCGCGACTCCACATCCGGATTTGGTCCGTCGTCTGAATGCACCATTACCAGCGTCTCTGTCTTGCGTTTCGTCGCTGAGCGGTGCGACGTGACGTAATGGTCGGAAGCATTCGCACGCATGGAAAAAGGAAAAAGAAAGGAGGGAGCATTACGTCAGACGAGTGAAGCCCAGTGACTCCCACAGTGTCGGCCCAACACGTGATCAAAACGTCAGAGCGTGCGTTAGGTTTTAGTACTCTCGGTGGTGTTCCGTTTTTGAACCTTCTGCGTGATCCGGTTGGTCTGCGCCGAACAAGCGCGCTTCGGTTGAAAGCTACCGGAAGCGATACCCCGAAGTCTCGGCAAGTCTCGTTGCTTGCGTGATCTTGACGCAAAAGGTCGCGTGTTGGGCCGACACTGCTGGCTTCAAAACGGGTTGGCTTGCCAAGGCTGGCTCCGTGACGTCATGCTCCCTCCTTTCTTTTAAATGCGAATGCATTTCTTAGTCGGGCTAGTACACTCTAGTCGGGCTATGTCAGGCATCCGGCGGCGGGGTCAGCGGGGAGGAGGATAGGTTGAGGAGGTGTCCGCGCGCCGGCAGGTGTTATCTCTCCGCTCTCACTCCCTCTCCCGTAGCAACAGCTGCGGGCGCGCGCGCTTATCCTCGCCCCTAGCAAAGTGGAGAGGAGGAGCGCGCTCTGGTGCGTGAGGGCGCTCGCATCGCGGGAGCTCGGCGGAGCTCCCGCGATAAAAAAAAGAGAGAGAGAGAAGAAAAAAGAAAAACAGGCGCTGCGCCCTGCTGCCGACCGGGCTGCAGAAATTAGGCGCCTTTTCCTTCTTCGAACCACAACCACCATATATAAATGGAGTGAAGCGCGCGCGAAATGCATTCGCATTTCCTCGCGATTCCCTTCGGGGAGGTGGGGGGCATTTTTTTTCTTTCCTCCATGTTCGCACTCGAGCTCGAGCAACCTATGCGGCCGCCAGGGTTGCCGTTGGGTGGACATGAAAAGGCGCCAGAACTCACGCCAAAAGTAGCAAAAGTAGCCACGTCATTTGATATTATCGCCGAATTTCTAGCCAAATAGAACAGAGGTGGTATATCAACAGAGTCTTTACTATTGATGAATAAATAAAACTATTTTGAATAAGTAAAACCACAAGTTTAAAAAAGAGCCATCGCGCCAACTTGAAATTTTCGTTGCCTATGGGGTCCAAAAGTAGCCAATTTGGCGCAAGGTAGCCACCAACGGCAACCCTGGCGGCTGCCATGTTTCCTTACGAAATGGTTGCTTGAGTTGATACTGCGTGCGTGTCTCTTGGAGCTCGCAGCGACGTACAGATGTCTTCTCTTAGTATCCGGCTTGCATCAACATGAAGGAAGGCGCCGTTGCATGGAAGCGGGCGCATCATCGCGTGTCTGCACGTACGTGCCGTCGAGGGCGGATGACAGTGGACACGGGGTTTTATATAGCGTATGAACGACCACCGTGTGCAGCACGAAGTTTCACCGGTTTCACCGCCTTTTCGTTTTTGGTGTCAACAAGGTAGCGTTTGTTGTAACCGACACGTTGTGCAAGTGCGCTTCAGGTTGAGCCTCCTGACGGCGCTTATACATGTGTTCAAAGTAGTTATCCGCCTCGCTCTTATAGTGGTTATAGGGTGCTCGGATGTTGACCCGAATGTCGCGGGCTCGATTCCCCGCCTGTCGTATTTCGATAGAGATGAAATGCTACAGGTCCGTGTATTGTTCGATGTGAGTGCACCTTAAATAACACAAGATGATCAAAATTTCCGGAGCCCTCCGCTAGGGCGTTGCTCATAATCATACCGTTGTTTTGGGACCTAAAAAACAGGGAAATTATTGTTATTGAGCTCAGTGTGGGTTTGACTGAATGCGAAGACATCGATGCGGTTATGGCGTTACATTCACATCCGTTATGAGTATTGGTTAGGAGATTCAGCGGAGTTTACGGAACCTCTAGAAGGCTTAAATAGTGCTGGCCGAAAGAAAAGTGAGAGAGATAAAGATTCTTCAAGGTAAGGAAGTCCACCGGACCAGCGCGAGTCTTACTACCTCTAAAAGAAGACAAAATAGACGTAGAAAAATGTACACTAGAAATACGTAAAGGGGCCTGGCACACAGACCTAGCTTACGCGTTATGACAGACTCCACTGCACAGCACGTTCGTTTTTCCTGCATTTTGCTCGTAACGACGAACAAATGAATACAATTGATAATACGCATTCGTCGCGTATTGTTGGTCGTTACTTTACGTTTGGCTCACTAGTGATGTCACAATCGCTGCAGAAATTTAGCAAGGGCGTTCAAGTTTCCGATCCGAAAGCAGAGTCGCAAACGTGTCTCCGCATGGGAACGTCAACTATTTGAAACCTCCGATAAGTATATGACGTCACGAAAACGAGGAAACGCTATTGGATAGAGCATTTGTGCGAAGTCTCTGTGAGAGGGACAGCGATTAGCTTGGGAGGAGATGCCATTTTTTTTTTTATAGATTGTAACCGGATATAAGGGACTTCAGTTCGTGCTTAAAAGATACCACAATGGAAAGTTTATCAAGGCGAAAGCCTTAAATGCATCGTCAACCGAGAAATTTGACCGTCGGCAGAGACCGTCCCGCGGCGTCGTGGACGTGGGATGCAAAAAAAAAAAAAATCACGTCGTGATGGAGTCACCATATGATGTCACAGAAACCAAAATTTGTGACGTCATCATGACGTCACAAATTCTGGCCTGACGGCATGTGACGTAACGCCACATGATGCCGTTGGAGCGCCCTGCTTTGGGCTGCGAACAAAATCGGAGAGCGCGCGACCAATAGAGAAGAAAATGAACACGGCGCTTGGCAGTGAAGCCACGGCTTGTCATCCCTGTGCTCCCTTATACATCGACCGAGAGAAAAAAGAAGATGACTTTCATCTTCGACGCGTCACAAGGGACCCTTTGAGGTTTGAATCAATACACGCAAGTGATAGGGGGCGCCTGTACACTAAACATAAAAATTGTGGGGTTTAGAACAAATTATTAATCATTTGGGATGGCATACGCACCCTACAGTGGGACAGCAATGAGGTAGAGTTTCCTAGCGGGGTACTGTGTTTGTTTAGAATAAGTTTATTTTATCGAAGTACGTAAACACTTGAAAACCGTGTCTATACAACAAGGACAGCAACTAACACACATAAACGACTAAGCATGATGTACACCCGCTCCCAAAAGTTTACGAAACGCGGGCTCCACTGAAAATGCGAATTTCTGCTCTGTTAGTGCACGGCGCATCTAACCTAGCATGCAGCTGCGTAGGTCGCAAGGACTACTACAAGCTGGAACATCTGTTTGGGGGCCATGTTCAAAGACAAAGCGGGAATATCTCATTTTCGGAAATTTCGTGTTCCGAAAACTTTTAGCGAGGGCGGGGGTACATGAAACGTAATTACGCATATGTCCAAGTCCACAGCACGTCCTAACACAAGCTATTATGGACTAACACACACACTAATCACTATACACAATGTACATGACGATGTATATACATAATATGCATAAGTTCACGAGCATGCAAGTATATATGTACATCAGATGTTATCAGCGCCAGTGTGTGTGTCCTTCTTCCCTTTGCCCTCGTCTTCTAGCGCCCACATCTAAGAAGCAAAGCCAGAGCAGCGGCAGCAAGATGAGCCCGGCAACAGGGTCCTGCGGTTAAAGCAGGGGGGTGAAACTTCCTATACCATCCATGGAACGCAATATTCGCTCGCAGCGCCGCACGAACGCCTGGGGTTTGGGGGCGGTACTAAAACATGGCGGCGCATTGGAGACATGCACTGGGGGACGCCATCTTGATGAGGACTGAGGATCCGAGTGGCGGGGGGGGGGGGGGATTTAGCACCAAATTCAATTGGGATGCACCAGCAAGCCAAATTGAGTGAGTGGAAGGTATTTAGATGGCGAGCGTGCGACCTTCTTCCTGTTGCGACACCCGCCACATGATCAAAACGGCAATCGTTGCGTTCTGATTGATCAAAGTTTGCCCATCCACCTATTTTTGCATCACTTATTCCAATTAAGACATTTTTTTTTGTTTACATCTACACACAAATTAGACAAGAATAAAGAGCAGAGTTTGTTTGAATGTTTTATTGCCTAAACGTACCGATTCATACAGTAAAAACACAACTTGAATATTTCACATGTTTAGTCGCATACAAAAGGGCACCGCACATCATAATATAATAGTAACAACAATAATAGCGCATGCTACGCAAAACAAACACAACACAGGCAATCAAAAAGGTAATAAAAAGAGTGGACAGAAGCTTACACTGTTCTATTAGTTATTGTATATGTTGATACAAGTACATTTGTGGCATGCCGTGCACTCACTTGAGCCAAAATGCAACATCGAAATTCAACGCAAGATCGAAACGCATTAAATTAAAAACGCAAGCATAAACAATCGTGTGCAGCAAATTTCGTCATTAGATTAATTTCCAGATGCTATGCCATGCATGTCATGTATAATTGAAGCCGCAAAGCAGACAATCAGAATGTAATAAAGGAATCATGCACGTGTATGCTCAATTAAATTACACAGCTACTGCTGCAACCGCCTCCTGATATGCCGTGCAAGCGTAGAAAAACAAAACGAGCGGCATGTAGATCGTACCTTTCGTCCGCCGGTATCCGAAAGAATTTTATGCCGGTGTGGCGTGAAGAATTTCGACACCACTCAGCACAGCACGATTTCTGCTGACGGCGCGAATCCATTCATGCGTCTGTTTCGCTGAAGCTTGCAAGGGTCTCGCTGAAACAAACTTCACGGTGGTAAAAGCGGCCTTTGGGACACCGTACGCCGTAGCATACATGGGCGCGTGACAAGAAACGCCCCTTTTTCGCCGTGAGAGATAGGACGACTGCGCAGTTCCCGTTTTCCACTCCGGGTGGCGCACGTATTTTCGCAATATTCAACTGCAACCTTTTAGGTTCACTTGCGTAATAAAAAGTCCGGAGTTATTAAGTAACCTGGTAATAAATATAAAATGGAACAACAACGTTCATCTATGCCCGTAGGTAGTACAGCCCCCCAAACATTAGGATCGCTGCCAGTAGCGTAGCCAGAAATTTTTTTTCGGGGGGGGGGGGGGGGGGTTCAACCATACTTTATGTATGTTCGTGCGTGCGTTTGTATGTGTGCGTGCATATATACGCAAGCAAAACTGAAAAATTTCGGGGGGGGTTTGAACCCCTCCCCCCCCCTTAGCTACGCCACTGATCGCTGCGGTCACGGGACAGAAAAACCGCGAAGTTTCATCCCCCCTGGTTAAAGCACGACGAGCGGAGCTACAAAGGTTACGCCGACAGGATCCTACCGTACGTGCTAGAGCGGCCGAATCTAAGCGTCGACGCCGCCAACCGCTTCAAAATGTACATAGTCGTTTGCTTCCCATTTCTAAAGAGCTTCGCTCATCGGTTGTATTCGTACTCGGAACAACTGATTTTTTAATCGAAGTACGTAAACACTTGAAATCCGTGTCTATACAACAAGGACAGCCACAGCTGATAAAGGCGCATGATGTCTGTGGGTCTTCACACAAGAAGCGGGAAATGATACTTCGACTAGAGGAACGAGTGCCTACCAACTAGCTCAATTTTTTCCAGTTATAAACTGTCAAATAGCGCCGCTCTTAACGCTCACTCCCACAACGTACGTAAGCAAAATGTGTGGCCATTGTGCCAGCGTCATTGCTCTTTATTAAAATTCGAAGAAACAATGTTATGAAACAGTCGCCTGTATAATAGCCATATAAAAAAAAACACAAATGTCATGAGAAGAAAAAAATTGGCCGCGTATCTGCGTGCTTCGCTGCAAATGTCGTCGAAAGACGATAGTCTTGTGCCGGCCGTACTACTATGTTTTGCCTTGCCTCAGACAGCGCCTACTCTACGTTGATTTGGCTGCATCTGGCTGGCATTGATAAAACACTAGGGTCTTTAGAATTGCGTACCTATGTATTTTCTAATAAAAGAACACACGACCTGACACTAACATAATAATGTTGCGCCTCAGGTATGCGTAGTATTTACTTTTTTGATCGAATATCTTCACAAGTATGAACAAAAAAACCGCCAGGCCTGCGCGGAACGCGCAGCACAGTCACAGCGAAAGCTGGGAGAGCACCATTTCTAAAACCCGTTGCAATCTATCTTGGGGCTACTAATACAAGTACGCTTGCAAGGTACCCACTACTCCATTAATTGATTCGGTGGCTGATGACGACGAAGAATTATGGCTGAGCCCTTTGTAATGGGTTGGAAGCATTCAACGACCCCCCTCGTAATGCAATTCATATTGTGTGACGCCTGGTTACACAAATGGCATTCTGTGACGCCTGGTTGTCGTTTCACTCTTCTGTCACGTTATATTGCGCATGTTAACGCGGTTCCTTCCCGACATAATGCTTGTATAGGGTTTTTGTGCGCCGGGTTTTCGAGCACAGGCATGGCTCAGTGGTAGAACACTGGGCTGGCATGGAGCGGACCCAGGTTCGAACCCCGTTCCATCCTGAACAGTTTTTCTTAAAGTTTTTTTTTCTTATTTCGTGCGATAGCGGTTACGGACACCGGCGGCGGCGGACAACTACGGCACCCTTGTTGTGATCTCATAACAGCTTTCGCTGTAAAACTCGATGTGAAATAGGCCGCATTCCTCGGTTTCGTTATTATGTTCGATACGTAACGTTGACGCAATCGAAGTGCTGTGACTCACCGGACTCGAATAATTTTAAGCTAGAATAGTTAAATTGTAAGCAATGACCTCTGATAGCATGGCTAAAGCTAACGTGCCGACTCCAGCTGTCTCTTTCCGCTTTATTTCGGGTGTTGGGGTGAATTTCAGCTATATTAGATGACATGATATTACATCCCCGACGTCCTTCACGTTTCGCGGACCGTCCGATGCGCACCGACAGTTGAGGAAATGTTACGTAAAAACGTATTAGTGTAAACCGATCGGTGCCGGGCGAAAGCTTTACTACAGCCTATATGCCTATAAAAGCAATCATTCCGAATTCCACATACATACAGAACAATTGTATCAAGGCATGTCTTTCCCTTTTTTGTAGACATATTTTTATTGTCCTCCACAGTGCATCAGTGGCTGCGGTGCTGGGCTGCTGACACGAAGGTCGCGCGTTCGATCCCGGCCGCGGCGCTCGCATTACGGTGGAGGCGAAATGGTAGAGGTCCGTGTACTGTGCGGTGTCAGTGCACGTTAAAGAACACCACACTGTCGAAATTTCCGTAGCCCTCCACTATGGCGTCCCTCATAATCATAGCGTGGTTTTGGGACATAAAACCTCAGATATTATTATTAGACACCTTTTTATGTTTTTATAGTAAGTAGATTGCTTTCTGTCTGCCGTCAAAGGGATGTCTTAATACACCCTTCAAGTATCTTGCGGTGAAGAAATGGGAATTTTTAGAGGTTTAATTACCCTTTTTTCCCCAAAATATGCCCATCACGTCAGGAGTCACAACTACTGATCCTGCGGCATGAAAAGAAAGTGGCTTGGAAGCACCCTAGGCGTATACCATATGTAGGCTGCGCAAGGAACTATAAGGCCCAGGCAGCACTCAAAATGTATATATAAGACTGCATTGAAAAAGATGTGCCTTTGCAGGTGACTGCAACTGTTGAAATTAACCAGATAGATGATTTCTCCTGCACCACAATCATTAATGTCTGTACATTTTTAAAACATAAAAAATATTAAAATGTCACTTTAAAGGGTAATGATCTATCTTGAACATAGTCCCGTCGGCTTATTATTCCATTGCAGCTTGTAGAAACGAGTTCTTTATAGCTGAAGAATCACGGCAAACGTGTCAATGTGTTCGCATTACATTAAGTAACGTTGGCTGACCGATGGCTTAACATCGCTTTTTTCATTATATGTCACCTGGAATGCGTTCAGAAGCGATTCCACTTGGGCTTATAAGTTACTCATAGTACACGAAAACCGGCTAAGGCAAAGGAATTACGCGAAGTTGACGCAGACATGGTGCTGACCTGCTTTTCGTTTTAGGGGCGAAGCTCCTAAGGGTGTGGGTCTGTCCCTCCTCTGTAGTTGTAGTAGTAGGTAGGTAGGTAGATAGCCACGTATAGTAAAATGTACCCACTCCACGTGATAAAGATGAAGTATAAGCGCGTTCCAGTATAGTGGAATGTACCCACTACACGTGATAAAGATGACGATGACGCAGTATAGTGGAATGTGCCCACTACACGTGATAACGATGAAGTATAAGCGCGTTCCAGTATAGTGGAATGTACCCACTACACGTGATAAAGATGAAGTATAAGCGCGTTCCAGTATAGTGGAATGTACTCACTACACGTGATAAAGATGACGATGACGCAGTATAGTGGAATGTACCCACTACACGTGATAACGATGAAGTATAAGCGCGTTCCAGTATAGTGGAACGTACCCACTACACGTGATAACGATGACGATGACGCTGATGACCATGAAGTATAAGCGTGTTCCAGACCACACATTCTCTTTCTGCCATGGATGAAAACGATCGAGCTTCGCCCACTCATCATCATTCACTTCGTGGATATGGCGTGATTTTTTGTGTCAATTTTTTCTGCACTGTTCCCCTTCACGATTCACTCGTAGACATAGAAGCCAACTGGGCGAAGGAAAGTGCAATATTTTCAGGTGAAAGCCTCGAATGCGTCATCAAACGCGATAATTGGCCGTGGGTGTCGGTGTCAACACGAGTGGTGCAAAAAAAATCAGCGTCACGTGTTGACGTTGCCATACGACGTCATCATGACGTCACAGTTCCCCCGAAATGCGCGGCATCATAAAAATCACAGCATATCCACGGAGGGAATGATGATGAGTGGGCGCAGCGCCGGAGGTTCATAGGTAAACCGTGAATCTTCCGTGAAATTCGCCCAGTACATCATCAAAGACGTGACAAACAGTGTGTGTATATACAAGAAATTTATATTTTATTCATGAGCCATGATTTTCCGTTTTGTTTTCGTTTCTTCGTTGGTCGTGGTTACCGTTTACATAAGCCGTGGCTTAATTCCGTCCCCCCCTTCATTATAACGGCTTTATGGTCGGTGAAATGAAGGGAGAGCGGTTCCTGGATGGGTCGTAGTCGAAAGTTTTCAAAGACGAGATCGATGCAGGTTCCTCGGATGGTGGTTGGTTGCATGTGGTCAAACGATATGCATGTGAGACCATATCGCGATGCCATTTGTTGTATGGCATCGCGATCGTCATCGCCATTATCGTCATCATCGTCATCGTTATGACGCATAGTGGGTACATTCCATGTGCTGTGCCGTGATGGCAGCGTCATCGTCATCGCACAGGGGTGGCTACTACGACGACGACAACGACGCAGGACGCCGGACTAGCCTACGCCCTAAGGAGCTTCGCCCCTATTGCGTCACTACGATGTCACATAACGTGGCTTAAAATGATGACGTCATCGTATCACATCATCGCTTTGTTGACCCTTTGAGGCGCCACCTATGAAAAGCTGTATGTAGATGTGTCAAATCGATAAAACGTCATTTCAAGGCACTCAGTATTCTGTTGTAACAAAAATAATGTCATAATATGTTAATTTACGCGTGTTATTGTAACTAATCCCAATTAAGTTGTAATTAAATATCCATTTATTACGAAGTCATTCATGCTCTGTTTCGGCATAAATAGAATGTAATCTCAGCGTAGGAATACAGTGCAAGTTCATTTTTGGTTATGTCTGTTTTGAGCAAAGAAAAATTATGCTTTTCACATGGCTCGCAGGAAGCGGCACGTCGAACGACTCGTCGAGCGTGGTAGTATCTTCGGAAAAGAGATGATATGCAACAGTCCACTTCAAAATGAAGTTAAATGAAGACAAATTTATTATGTAGGAGGTTTAATTCATCCAAAGCTTGATATATATTGCTCTTTCTTAGACCATAGTTGATACATATAACAAAATCAAGTGTTGTACAGAATTGTGTACATAGCGCCTCAAAGGGTTAAAAAATGTTGCAGTGGTTTAGCTCGGCTATGCCAGGATATACGTAGCGTTAGCAAAGGTTCAGCTGATTATTCTTAGCTTTCATGATTGTCTAGATTGTCTAGGATTAGCTTGATTATCATGCTTACTGCTGCTCCAATGACACACAAACACGGTATACGTATTATGTGGCACATGTATATTTTTGCTCAACGTCAGGTTGCTTCTCTATTGCCACAAAGACAGCTTGGTGATCAGTGAAGTAACACGCTGCCGTCTCTATGGCCCCAACACAGTATTCTGTTCATTCTCCCTACCCTCAACCGCTAATTGCCAGGCAACTACTTCAGAATTCGATGAGTCACGCTTCTCCGCTCTTCTGCGCCGTTGAGTAATATTTGCGTTCTCCTTCTCCATGGTTATACCACACTCTCAAACGCCAGTCAGAAGCGCAGCGGCTCCAGCGTGGTGTCAGACGGCGACTGCACAGCGAAGGCGAAAAGCTGCGCGCGCGCCGGCGCCAGTGCGTGTACCACGGCTACGACGTGACTCCTCTGGAATGCGCAGACCGGCGGCGGTGAGTTGCGCGCGGCGGCGGCGGAGTGCGCGGGAGATGCCGGCTCCGGTGCGCCAGCTGTGTGACATCACTGATCCTCGCGCATGCGCAGCACGGCTCTTGATGTGCCGCGCGAAACGGGTTTGGCTAGGCCAGTGTAGCTAACGCTACAAAAGTGAGTCGATCACAGACTCAGTGCAACACTAGGTGAAGTGCAGAAAGGTTGTGATGCCTCTGATCCCGGAGGCCATGCAAAACCACGTTAATCGAGCAGTGCTTTAGGTGGGAGGTGGGGCAGGATAACTACATCGACTGAGAAGAAAAAGATCACGCGATATCCACGAAGTGAATGATGATGAGTGGGCGAAGCTCGATCGTTTTCATCCATGGCAGAAAGAGAATGTATGGTCTGGCACGCGATTATACTTCATGGTCATCAGCGTCATCGTCATCGTTATCACGTGTAGTGGGTACATTCCACTATACTGGAACGCGCTTATACTTCATCGTTATCACGTGTAGTGGGTACATTCCACTATACGTGGCTATCTACTTACCTACTACTACTACTACTACTACTACTACTACTACTACTACTACTACTACTACAGAGGAGGGACAGACCCACACCCTTAGGAGCTTCGATCGCCCCTAAAAGAATAAAATGGACTTCACTTTTGAGTCTTTTGAAACGAATGCGTAAGGGAGCCTATGTGCAAGAGTTCTTAGGTGGACTAGTTGGTTCGTGAACATTGTGGCGAAACAGCGCAAACGACTGCACGAAGAATATGCAGGACGCAGCGCTGTGTCCTGTGTCCTGTATATTCATATGACATGCCTGTGTCCTGTATATTCTTCGTGCCGTCGCTTGCGCTGCATCGCTACAATGTTAAGGAACCTATGTGTTTTGAATCAACAATACAGGTTGCTGAATAGTGTGATGACACGTTAGGTATAGGGCACTTCATGTGGACATGCTGCATACCACAACTGGTGTATCGATAATAGACTAAGCACCAAAAACCCGACCACACAAAGAAAGAGAGGGACATGACTGGCGCTCTCATTGATTCAGAAAATGCACCACGTAGCCCTACAACAAGTTGTACAGTGTACTACAAGAAAATACACGTAAAATTGATTGTGCTCTCAGAAAGAAGAGATTTGTCATCTAACAGAACAAATTCCTTTGTAAAGGAATCCGACAATGATGACGATGATAGACGTCACTGCTGGTACCTCCTTTGCGTCGGAGGGGTGATACACGGCAGTCTGGTTTGTTTTAATTGAATGTGTTACCTTATCATCTCAACCTATAGCGTTCTTTATAAAAGTGCTTTATATTGTAGGTTATTTGCCTCTTGGTTGCTTCAGTTCCAAATGATTCCTCGTGCGGAACTAGGTTAAGTGAGCTTTTTTTTTTTGTCATCATTTTACCTCCAAAGTCGGCGTTATGTTAATGGTTTTATCGTTTAGATTACTAGCCTCAACATCCAAAATTTTGTTAGGCCTCCATATGAAGATGCGGTGAAAGCAGCGGCTATGGAAGAAGCCGTTCCCTAGATGGAGCCTTAATTGGCATTTCTAGTGCATGACAACAAGAGTTACTGAAAGGAATCGCAATTACAACATTTTAGGTTTCAGGTTGTAAGATGCTGTTACATTTGACAATTACGTACGACAGTTACCTTAGACTGTTCTGTACAACAGTAGATATGGGCCTTTGTCAACTGCTTTTACGAAGAGCAGCTTTTAGCTGTTGCTTTCCTTCATCAGTGTAATCATGAAAATGGGCATGCTTGTTGTTGTTGTTCTTCATCTTCTTTTTGTTCGTATTATTATTATTATTATTATTATTATTATTATTATTATTATTATTATAACAGACATGATATAAAACATAAACTGCCCTTGAATGCAGCGATCAAGTCGAACCCTGTGGACAAATGATCAATAGTGAAAACAACAAACCCACATTCGTTTCAAGAAATATGAAAGAAATTTCAGAAAATTGATAGAAAGGTAGTACAACTAAATTATTACAAAAAAATGAGTACATAATAAGATGACAAAGAAGTATTTCTTATACGTTTGTGCAGCCTGAAGATGAGTTAAACAAGAAGAGTGAAAGAAAAGTTCAGGAACAACGGCACCACTAACTAAGTGCCGACGCTGCCCTCTTATTAAGGGAAGCGCAAATTAGAGTAACGCGTAAAGGCACGGCGCTGTGGGGGGCTGTCTTGTGCCACGGCAGACCCCTCGCCCGTGTAGCAAGTCGGAGGCAGCCCAACTCGCTCTTCAAGGGCCGGCAAACTGTCACCGTGAGGTGGCCTGTGGACACCGCAGTTCCTCATCTCATTAGTAGCCTCCGTGCCATCGCCCTACTATAATTGCCAATCGCCACAGCATGCACCCTTCAGCTTCACCCTTAAGACCGCAGTCTGTAAGAGGAGGACGCCACGTAAACGGGGTAAAGGTGAAAGTGCGCGTAAGACCGAGGGTGAAGTGCTAGAAAATGCAGCCGTGTTTAGATATATCCAAGCGTACGGGATAATGGCACCTTATGGAGCCTCATGTTGTGTCCACGGCCATTACTGGCGGACCATAAGACAAACAGCTCTTACGAGCCGGGGAGAAGACGGGGAATGGATGGCGATGATAAGAGCTTCCGCGCGATACAGGGCTGGTGTATGCAGCGACGCCTTACGGCGACTGGTGGGGAAACACCATAGTCTATAGCTCCCCTCCCTTTCTGGCTATGCTCGTGGGAGCCATTCCGGGCTGTCACATTGCTCTGTAATCATGCACCCTGGCCTGGCACCGCCGCTCTTAACGCAGCTCGGGTAGCACAAGAACAAACCTCTTAATACCGAAGGCATCAAGATAGAGAGAAAGTGGGAGGCTTGGGAATTTCTATACCTTTAGTGACTTCATGCCTCTGTCTTTGTTCGGTACTAGCAGGCAAAGAATAAGAAGAAATTAAAGCAGCTTTGCCCTAGTGTTGTCAAGCTGAAGGAAGTGCGGAGCGGGGCAGCCTGCTTTTCTTTCTCGTTGGTTTTCTCTTTCTTTCCTCCTCTCTTTCTTTCTTGTTGTCTTTTCCAGATTTTAGGGGCGAAGCTCCTTAGGGTGTGGGTCTGTCCCTCCTCTGTAGTAGTAGTAGTAGGTAGGTAGGTAGGTAGCCACGTGTAGTGGAATGTACCCACTCCACGTGATAAAGATGACGATGACGCAGTATAGTACCCACTACACGTGATAACGATGAAGTATAAGCGCGTTCCAGTATAGTGGAATGTACCCACTACACGTGATAACGATGACGCTGATGACCATGAAGTATAAGCGCGTTCCAGACCACACATTCTCTTTCTGCCATGGATCAAAACGATCGAGCTTCGCCCACTCATCATCATTCACTTCGTGGATATGGCGTGATTTTTTTTCTGTATTTCTTTCTCTTTCTGTTTATTTCTAGTTTCCTTCCTATTATTTCCTTTCTTTCTATTTGTCGCTTGCTTCATCTTTAAATTTTATACGTGGTTTGTGTTGTCGTGTTTCCCTAGCCCTAGTAGTAATGTCTACACTTAATATCGTCATCAAGGCCCTCGAAGAACAAGAGGAAGCAGACTTCTCTTTGGCGCGAGCGCGCGCTCAATGTGCTACAAATGGCTAGGCTATCTGTCGTTTTGCCTGCGTTACGCCGAGCGACGACGACAGCGTAGGATCACAGCATACGACAGAATACGACAGCCCGGCCCCCTAAAGTGCTCCGCACTTACCCAGCTACTTATCAAACGAAATCTAGCATTCTGAGGAATGGGGAGATTGTTGGAGTAGCAGTTGAGGAAAAACTGTCGTCGCGTATGTGATACGTGCAGTTGCCTGCACTTACGAAGGTACTGACGAGTAGTGTGTGCGCCGAAAAAGACATGATAAATATATAGATGTATTTAAGGAAAGAAGTGTAAGTTTAAGGGTTCGTTTTTCTCTAATAGACGCAATATTAATGAGAACTAACAGACAATAATTTCAAGGAAAGTATAGGGCAAGTATAGGGCTCGCGGCAGGTCATCTTTTCGTCCACTTTTTTTTTTCTCCACATTTACGTTGCATTTGCTACCAATAACATCCCCTATACTTTCCTTGGCATTATTGTCTCTTAGTTTTCTATAATAGATGTATTTAAGACATTTATACGCTATTCCTTCTGACGTGTGTGAACATACAGTGAAACCTCGGTGATACGAATCTCACGGGACCACCGAAAATATTCGTATCATCCGAAATTCGTATCACCAGAAAGCATGTAAAATTAGCGCGCGACAAAAGAAAGCTGGCCTACACTTTCATTTATTGCTTTTCGGGGCCGCAGGAACGTCAGGAAGAACTCTGACTGACTGTCAGTGAAGTTTTTAGATGTCGGCAATCCTACCAGCATCCGTAAATATACGGTCCGTACGCGCGTGTTTAATTAATGAAGCAGGTGCGTTGTGACTCGCGACAGCAATAGCCCTTTCCAAATTTTAGTATGCTTTTTCGCATGAGGCCAGAGTACTGCGGCGAAAGTAACGGAAGAAGCGCTTTGACGCCATAGATGAAGGCCACAAAATTTCAGAACCACGGTCCTATCTTATGATTTTGTTATCGCGGAGGTATTGGGGATGTTTTTTGGGAGATTTACGGACATGCCCACACAAGTGCGACCTCAACAGTGGCGCATGTTGACGTTGTGAGGCCTGACTCCATCGCCATGCAAGACCGTCCTAGCCTTCTTTCGGTCCTCGTCCACCTTTCGTAGGATGTCTGTTGCACGAGGCAGGCACGTGTAAACACAGTACAACGTTTACACCGTGATTCTGACGATTTCGCGCTGCGGCACGCATGCCCGCGCTTGCATTCCCGCACTTGCACGTGCTTGGCGCGTCTTCCGCGACAGCGCGGACCGCACCTCTTCGTACCAGGGCGGTAGCGTACGTTCGTATCAAACGTCGCGAGGTGAAAATCGGTTCGCAACAACCGTACTCCATTACATTGCAGGCCAAGGGGCCTTGGCCGGGACCAAAGAAAAATTCGTATCACCCCGAAATTCGTATGAGCTGTGTTCGTATCACCGAGGTTTCACTGTACTTGTTTGGCCAATGAACCTTTAGTTAGCGTGGACATTTAGCTCTCCATATTTAGTGAATAACTCGTCACCCCAGAGCGTGTCATACAATGCCTAAATTCAAGCTTGAGACAATAGCATCGAGCGATTGCTCTATGCTATCTGGAAAAAAGAGCAACGTGCGTGAACTTGATTGCAAAGTGCAGTGGTTCATGTCTCAGTGCAATGAAACCTCTTCCAATACGAAATTACCTTATGGAATATGCGTAGGGATTGTTTTAGTTTTTTGAACCACTTGCTGAAACTACATATACAGGGCTACCATAAAGGATTCATTCGTTTTAGAAAGGCTATATTTTCAAAAGTATTATGCGTACACACATCAAAGATATATGAAAAGAACCCCTAACTCACCATGTTTATACACCCTCTACAGATTTTCAATACGTGGCCCTTTGGTGACAATACACACGTCCAGACGACAATCGAGCTCATTCGATACATGTTCTAGCATAATCCTGTGCGCTATCTGCACTGCAGTGCTGATGCGTTCTTTGACCTCGACTAAGGACGGCGATAGTGGTGCTGCCACCTGGAATACACAATAGAAACTTTGGAAAGTTTTGGTTTTTTAGATATCTTTCATATCTTTACGTCTAATAGTTCTCAAAATATAGCTTTTTCGAAGCGAATGTGCCCTTTATGCTAGCCTTGTGTACAAACGGAAATGTCGGAGCTGCTGGCAAACATATATATGGTTGACTGTGGAGAATACATACCAATCGTGGTGCGTCAGCCAAGCGACCAGTGGCTACTTGTTTTAAAGGTGGTGCCGTCGTACATATCCACACTCCCATTCCCCGTCCTCCACTCTTTAATACTAAACAATATTAAAAAAAAAATTTCTGAAGCGCAAGGAAGCTGTTGCCCAAAAGATCGCTGAAACTGGAGTCCCCCCCCCCCCCCCCCCCCTTGGTAACAACCCCAAAAGCGCGGTTCAAAACACAACTTGAAGAAAGGTCCGTTCTTGCGGTTGCAACAAATTCGCTGACCTTTGAGCCGCCACGGTGGTGTAGTGGTCATGGTACTCCAGTGCTGACCCGAAGGTCGCGGAATTGACAACAGTTATTATTATTATTCGCTGGGGTAGGGTCCACACCGCTGGGGGGAATTGCTTTACACCACTGGGGCAGTTGCCACATCATTGTGTCTGAAGAAACAAGAAAAAAGAAAGACAGCCGCACAACTTAAGCTTCAAGCATAAATCTCCAGCGGTAACAGAGAGTCTACAGACATTGCTGGGGCCCCTGAACGGACCTTCAATGACCAAAGCCGTCCATTTGCCAACGCACTCCTCCTTAAATGTCAGCGAAATTCTGGGCATCTGATTTAGATGGGCCGAAGAAGTAACAAACGGGCGGGGTTGAGCGGGAAATATATCCGGCGATGCTTCTTTCTTCGCTTCGCTTTCAAATGGTGAACGTAAGTTACAAAGGAGGAGGGCCGTTCGTGGCTCGTATGGCATTTGTTTCAAGGAAGCGCTCGTAAAGAAACTGAGCGGGGCAATAAGGAGTTAAACGCCTGAGTATCGGTTACGAAACGCCCAGGGTGGGCAACATATTTTACACGTTCTTCCTCCACTGTTAGATGTCAGTGCAATTCGAACTACGAGCGCAATCTCTTCGTTTGCTTTCGTTTAAAAGGAACACCCTTCCTCAGACAGACCAGACATAGCTATTCCGTTATGCAGAATGCGTAGAGACAAGACAAGCCAAGAGGTGAACGGACATCAAGCAAGGAGCGACATAGCTAAACGTGGAGGGGGACGACATAAAGATGCATCACGGCAGCCCTTGTCCTCGACAAGCAGTATTCGTCCAACGCAAAAGGACGCCTTTGTTAAAGGGACACTAAAGAGAAAAGCGATTTTTCGCGTATTAGCAAACTACAATTTCACAATCCCGAAAACACCACTCTTACTGTGAGACGACGCTTCGTCAGCGAGAAAACGCGCGAAAAGAAAATGCGGCTGGAGACGCCACCTTGAGATTTCAGCACCAAACACCGTGACGTCATAGATTAGGGCGTGTAGCGGGTCCTACGTAACTTCTAATCGATAAAAATGAAATACATTGCCATGTGTGGGTGCCATAAACCTAGCAGAGAATTTCATCGAGCCAATGTCGAGAAAATAGGAAAAATACATTTTGAAATTTTCGACGTCACGCGCGGAGATTTCGACGCGAAATTTAGAAATGAAACTTCAACCTTGATTTTATCCGCTAGTAATGAAATTATGTTGGTGAAACACATGGCATTAGAGTTCTGAGAGGGTAGTTTGTCAATCTAAACCAAGTCATTGTTTCTCTTTAGTGTCCCTTTAAGAAGTTGGGGAGGAAAACCAACCCGCCCGGCTTTCCGGAGCATCCGAGAAACACGCAAAGAACCTGGGTGTTCCGCCCGGGCTGGCAAGCAAGCGGTGATAAATAGAGCGCTGGCCACCACGACTTCTGTTTCTCGAAAGCTCAGCTACAGAAGAAAAAAAAAACATGGCTGGCTCGAAGCTGCGAAAGAAATAAAAGAAAGGGTAAGAATGTTGTAACTAGTTTTGTTCACTTTCTGAAAGAAAGCATTTTCGTTTTGTTTGTTTTTTAGGCGGTGGCTTGAATGGGCGGAGATCCGACTTCAGGATAGGCGGTTAAACGAGCCTATAATGAGACGGTTGCCTTGACAGGACCGGGTAAAACTCATCTGGAAGGATAGGAGTCGGAACCGCTGTAGTTGGGCCTAAAAGGAAGCTGTAGTTGCTTAAAAAATCAATGGAGTGAGCGAGATAACATTGTGGAACCGGTAGTGGAACCGGCCTTTCCCCCGACGTCGTAACAACCAAACAACCACCTGCCCATCAAGCTCAATGCGTCGACTATATATCACATGTAAGTTCGTGCATCATTCCTGCACAGCCATATTGATCGTATAATAACCCACCCCTCAGGTAATATCCCCTCGGGTGTCTTTAGGTTAAAAAAAAATGAAATGAGATGATGATATTCTAAGTTAAATCGACAGTGGCACCTGGGGGGCAGTGAACCCTTCTGATAATCAACGTAGTAAAAGTTGACTTCAATGAATGAACAGGTGAACCGCATTTGACGTTGTCTAGCCAGGAAGGGACTAAAAAAAAAAGAAAATGTTCACGTGTTAGCATAGCTGAAGCAAGATACGGTTAAAAAAAACCAAACTTAAGAAACTGATCACTTTTTTCGTTTTACCTGCTGTACCCAGAAGTGATAGGCGTGAACGTTCCCGGAGATCATGCGGGCCGCCCTTCGGAACACGGCAGATTTTAGGTGAAGTCAAATGAAGTCGGATCTTCATTTTATACTACAAACGTTGTGAATCTCACAGGCAACAAACGGCCTTGGTTCATTTGAGCTAGCTCATGGCTCGAAGAATTTTTTCAGTGAGTATATGTTAGTAGAGCATCTAAAGGTGCCAGTTTACTTCTTTGTTTATTCAGGTGTATCACAGGTTCCAAGAGGAATATTACGAGAACGGGGGTTATACAAGGAATTCAAGACGAAGAATATGGAGCGAAGATTTTCGTTCATATATATGTATACATTCTCTTATTTTTTATACATACTCTTGGGTAATCATACTGTGACGACCATGGAAGGATTCCTTTTTTGTTGTTGGTTCCCTTGGAATATTTTTGTTGAGTATCCTATGGAATATTTTTTGTTGTTCGTGCAATGCCATTTTCAGCCACTTTTTGCATTTCTTGATGTGGCACAATGTAATTCGGGGCACAACAATGCGTTCTTTTTTTTTTTGCGCAACAAAAGGCAGTTTTCAACTTATTTTTAATCCAGTGACTCGTCATTTATTCACGTAACCAACTAAAAAAAGAAAAAAATACTCAGGCTAAAGTGCTAGTTTCACAGAAATTCCGGCGTCGGTGTCGGTGCCGTTGGTTGTGAGCGAAAAATCATCATCTTGTCCGTGACCGGAAAATCGAGAGAGATGCAAATAAAGTAAACAATAAAAATTTCCGGGTCTGAGTGAGAATCGAACCCAGGCCGTCTGCGTGGAAAGCATGTGTTCTAACACGCAGCCACGCGAATGCTTGGAAATACATTGAAAATAACTTCCTCTGCTTGGGAATGCCGTGGAAATAGCTCTTGCTTCACAAACACACGCGTCCTGTATGCATAAGTCCCAATAAAACATATAATATTGCAGTAACATTGCGTGGTACAAGCGTACATTCCCATCGGGCGTCACAACACGTGAATATCATAACGACTTCGTGGTTTAAAGACAGCCAGCCATTGAAAAAGGCACACACGTTACTGCGCGTATTCCCTTAACACAACGTAGTATGCATAGCAAGCATGCACTAAGTGGTTAGAAGTACGCACTCGGGACAGGATATCGCTATCGCGTTCGAACTCTTAAAGGCGAAGCTTCAGGGTTCCCCCAATTATTTTGACTGCTACAACTGCGGGGGTCTGGCGCTTTCACATTTTTCTAGCTGTTTCATTAATATTCTTCTAGAAGTTCGAAGAATATTCGAAAACAGACTTTCTTCCCCCCTCTTCTTAGTCTCCTTCAAGGGACGCAAGAGCCTGAGAAGTATCGCGCGCCCGAATAAAAGTAAGATAAGGCATCCAAAGAAACCGCCCTTCACGATACGGTGCCACCCAAGGAGTGTATGACACATGCGTCCGAGACGGATAATATCGGCAGCTATGCCGCCGTGTAACTTTTCGGTAGCAAAGATATACTCATGAAGTACAAGTGAGAAAACTTGTCTCTCGCTAAATATGACTCGTCGTGTCTATCTCAGCGGCATCAGCGCGGACCACACGAGCCGCTGTCCGGGCAGATTACGGATAAGCATCTTCATGTGGACATAACTCGCCCTTAGAAGGTGACCGCTGCAGCCATTCGTATGCATGCCATGCACTGGTGTTTACCTGCCGTACCCTCAAATCACGAGGAAAATTTGTTCGCCCTACAGAAGCCGGTGGAAGCGCACGCAGGTGAAGCTTTCTCTGTCCTTCGCGTTTCTTTTTTCTTAGATGCGAAAAATTGGAAACATATGGGCTACGTCATAGTCGGCTATCCCGAAATCAGAAATCGTTAATTCATTGCTCAACTAATAAATAAAAGGTACGGGAACATGCGCAAATGCACTGTACACAAGGAGTATCTCTCGGGGCACCAGGCCCCAGAATCTGAGTTTATTACATACGTGACATTATCCAACTGTCCTAATGCCCAACACGTGGCAGTTGATGAGCCCACGCGTATATTTTTAACACGAAAGTGTTTTATGCCGGGGTCCACCAAGATTTGAGTGACGTACTTCCGTCACGGAAATGACGTCGAAAAAATACGCCTGATCAGAAGACAAAGAAAAAAATTCCGTCAGCGGGAATCGAACCTATGACCTCTTGGTCAGCGACAACAGATACTGGGCACGCTACCCATTGCGCCACGGTCACATACTCTGCATCCTTTAAAAACAAGTCTTTTATATCTACCAGTGTCCTCTCACAGTGCTCTTGCTAAAGTGAAGTATTGTATTATGACCGTGAAATGCACGATTAGTTCCATCAAAGCGTCGTTTCTACGCGTCCGTCCCATTCAGCGCGTTTCGACGAAGAAAAGTGCAATTTTGTCGACGCGTTAGCACACTGCCAGGTGGCGTTCTTACCCCTAGCATCGGCCTCGCTCATAGCATCCGTCCATTCAAGAAATAGCTCTGGGACGCGCGAGTGCTTCACGTGGCCGTAACTACGCGTTCCCCGCGAAAAATCGCAGCCGGCCAATGGGGAAGACACGACGCGCGTTGCGTTTTCCTCTGGTCGGGCTGCGTTGTTCAATAACTCTGACATGCCGCGAGTAGAAGACCTTAGCCCAAGTTCGGCGTCCAATCAGTGACGCTCTTCTAGCTGTCACAGCGTTTTCTATGATTTCACTCTCACCGTACAGCTACCACAAGCACCTATGACGACAAGGTTTTGTTTAATCATTGATCATGGACGTTAGTCGTCGGGATACAGATGTACCATCAAGCGTCAACGTGGATGCATCCACGTTAAACGGTGATGTAACTGTCAAACACCAACAGACATTGTGGAAGCTCTCTTATATCGATGTACAGTAAATATTCAACTACTTCTGTAAGGACAGGTCTCACTTTCGTGTTATACCGATTCCTATGACAGAGGGATCAACCATGTTTTTTCACGTACTTAAACAACCATGAGGCGATATGAAGAGACACATTGTACAGCAAAGAAAAATGCTTGGAACACGGGGCGTGGGTGGGGCCATTATTTCGACAAGCGGATTTTTCTTCAAGGCTGCAGTGAATTGCAGCCTTGCAGACGACTTAGGGATCGACAGCATATACATATATGAGAGATTGTAACGGTAATAGCAGTTTCTTCAATACATGACTCAGCATTAGGAGAAACGCCTGGAACAAGCACGTCGAGGAATTCAGAAAGCGCCCATCTGAAAGCTGCGTTCATATCTTCTCCCTATATTGTAGTTTTCGTCTTTCTTTTTGTACCTTATTTCTTCCACAGTGTCGGCTAGAAAAGCGAAAGCTCCTCTTCCGGTCAACCTCCTCGCCTTCCACCATCTTCTTGCTCTCTCTCGCTCTTCATCATTATTCTGTAATTAATAACCAGGAGAGCAAGATCGACCTGATAAAAGAAAACATAGCGTACACCATAGTCACGATTCCTTCAAAGCTACAAAATAAGACAAAACATTCCGGAAGCGTCCCTATTAAGCAAAATCACGCCCCAAAATGTGTCCGCATTAAGCGGCGACGACCGCGGGGCAATACCGGTTGCCGTAGTGGGGAGTGTCTACATCACGCCCCGTCCCAACTGTGCTCGTAGGCAGAGTAACAGTGCGGGCCTTAATTGAAAGCGCGCGCCCAAAGTGGGGGGCGAAAAATTCTTCGCGGGTCGCTTGTCTGGGTCAATTGGCCCGACGGGCACTCATGTCTCTCTTTCGTACGCCCTCCTGTGTGACCAGGATATGTCCGCTATGGAGGTGAGCGCATTTCGAGGACACGCCCTGTCCGCTTCGGTGGTACAGGGGTTACGATGCTGGGCTGCTGACCCGAAGGCCGCGGGTTCAATCCCACTTTCAAGGCTTTTCGATGTGCTGTCATTAACTGTGATCTCTATAACGGCCAGCGTGTGTACAGTCTCGGAAGCTGACGAGAATTGTTGTGCTCCCATCTTTATTATTAATCAAATATGAATAGTATGAACACCGCACGAATCTTGAGAAAAGCCAGCTATATTTGGCATAACCTGAACGAAGAGTTTTTCGCAAGCATTTCAAGAGGTAAGGTAAAAAAAAAGCAGGGGAATATTGAGTACGTACAGCAAGCAGACATTGATTATCAGTATTGCAGTCTTAGTTTAGAGCAACGTGGTTCAGAATAATTGTTGGATAATAATCTTTGTTTTGTATCCCCTCGTAAGCTATTTTACTGGTTTCGAATTTGAGTAACAGACTGAGGGCACTGCAAGATTTTGAACTGATCGCTTCTCGGAAGTAGATCAGTTGCAAATGTTGAAATTTACACTACGGTATGACATTTATGAATTATTACTGATATCAGTGAAACCTTCCTGGAACTCATTTAAATTACTTTTCTTTTCGGTCTTTTGTAGACGCAGACCCTGCCGGACTCTGATGACATGTTGAAACACAGGTTCAGGAACTCCAAGCACGTATTTCTGTTCTGCCTCACCAAGACTCAGCTCACGGTAGGAGTGCCCTTTCTTTTAATCCGGGCAAGTGATTCGCGAATGCAACTCAGCATTCACCTTTTGCGTCCTTTAAGCAGTTATGACCTTGGAAGAAACCTGAGCGACTTCGCACCCTTTTATAGAAGCGAATCTTTTCTCATGATGACGTAAAAAACTGCAAGCCGCCTGTGGCGCTACCCAATGGCGTCATGAGTGTGCAGGGTACACGCATAGCTCCGTGACAAAAGGAAAACGAAGAGAGACCCGCATTTACCTAAATCGGCAGTGGAGCTTTTCTGATTTAGATTAATGTTCTCTTTTTAGGTTGATCCGTTTTTCTTAACTGCAAGCGTTGCACTACTGCAGCACGTTTAGTTCTCCCGATGTAAGTGTAAGCGGATGCTTGCCGGCAACATTACCAGGTGTTTTGGTCTTACTTTTTCTGAAAGCTCGAAGCGTCAGAACACCAGCGCAGCTCTCGCGGCGTGCGCGGAATAAAGAATCACCTGTGGGTGCCGCGCGGGACGACCCAGGCTCATTCGATACCTGGGTCGCCCCTACGGCGGGTGAGGGATACATTTAGCGGGAAAACTCTACTTTCGCTTGCGGAACGAAGTGGCGTGTAAGCACATAAAGCGAGATGGAGAATAAGACCTGAATTGAAAATTGCCGCAGCACGTATGTATGAGCGTGATGGTGTGCAACGATTATCATGTAAGGTTGAGACATCGGAATCCATTTGGGCCCGCACTCCTTCTGAGCTGGCAATGGTGCGCACTTGGGTAGCACGGCCACGGTTACTGAGGGGTCATTTCTAAATGCGGCACCCGCTAAATGAAGCGAAGGCGTGCGTTCTTTGTGTGAGCTGTGGCGGGTAACGAATTGAAGCGCTGTAGTGCGGGCATCGAGTTTTGTCTGTACTGACGCGAATGAAACTGCTTTCTTGTTTTCAAGTCCTCGAAGAAACGCGGTGTCAGAATTTGTCAAACTCAAGCAGACAGTAGAGCTGCGCTCGCGCGAATATTTAGGTAGATTGGAATTGCGCGATTTGTTATAATTTCTCGGTCTGGGTTACTTTTTCACATTTCAGGAGCGATACTGGAACGCGGCGCCGAGGTGGGCGTGCTATAGTTTTTCCAAAGGGAATGGGAGAGAGATATACATGCTGAATTTGGCTTAACTGGGTAGCTTTGTTTTCGTACTCGGCTTCTTTGCAAAAAACATCAGTTGTGGTAACTTTTATACCAGTAATTTTCTTATTTTAGATTGATTTAAGCCGGTCAAACCTGGGTGGTACGGGCATTCCAAGGCTTTTATTTTTTCTTTCTTTTTGCTACCACGGGGACGGTAAAGCGTGGCAGCGAGGCTTGGGCAAATGGATGATGTATTTGGGCGTCTTATGCACTGTATCGTTTGTCGAACATAAATTTTGAAATGAAGGCCGTGGGGGGGCGGGGGGAGGGGGGGAGGAAAGCATGTGCCCGGTGTGACGTTTCTTGGCTACGTGCATGCCTGATATATGACTGGTCAAGACATTACGGCGCTGACGAGACGTTTCTGTTGATCAGGTAACCGGTTCTAGTTCCTACATTCTAATGTACCACAAAAGTGTAATTTTACAGACAAGCGAGTACAAGACAGTACAGCAGGTACCCACCAATAGTCAGCACTTCTAATCGAGTAGATTTAGTTATCGACACACGTCTTTAGAAACTTCAATACCAGAAGCTTCGAAATGTTATTTAGACGACGACTCTGTTTTGTTGTAACAAGTGCTGCTACCGCAATGCAGTTGCTGACCTGTCATGATGTAATGCTGCAAGCCTCTAAGCACCAGACAGTCAGTTGTTGTTCAGAGTACTTGGTAGCCCGTGCACACTTGGGCAATAACTGAACCACGGAACCGTAGTGCTATGAATCGCCAACAAAGAAACGTGGCTCACGTTTGAGACAGTTCAACGTCCACTCAACCATGCACACTGAACAAAACTATAGCGCCGTGTTTGTGTCTTCTCGTCTCCATCCGGTTCCTGCGCTGTTTCTTCATTCAAAAACTATACAGCGCTTTATAATGTAAGCAGAAAGATAATCACAATACAAAGACCAACACAATACCTCCTCACAAATAAACTTTCAGGCCACCATCGGTCCATTTGCCATGGGGCGTGAATACGAGGAGAGGACAAAGAAAAAGCTGACCAATTTTCAATAATTGGCGGGGGTCGGTAAATACTACGAAATTTAACGGGCCCTTCCGGCATGGGCAAACTGTTCCACGCTCGCGTCACCGACTTCCTCCCGCGATGTTGGACAAAGACAACGGACGTGATCAGATTGCGAAAGAGAAGACGACGAGCATTTTTGGAACGCAGCTCCGACATCTACATCAGTGTAAGGTAATTGGCGTGGCAGAGGAGGCAGCAAAGGAGAAATTGTTTTGAAGAGCAAAATACAAAGCTCCACCCGCGTTTTGTGGTACCGAGTCGGCTAAACATGGAGAGAGCTGCGACGAATCGCCCAATATTTACTGCCTCCTGGTGCGAAGCCGAGAGGGTCTTGGAATTCGACACACCATCCTTGCATGACAGAGCGAACACTCAGCTTCTCTTCGTTTGCCCACCGGTAGTAACGAGCAAGGTTCTGTGCACGGAACTTAGTCTCATCGTAGTCGCTGATCACTGTAGTACCACGTACAAAAGCCGAAATTGGTGGCGCTTTGTTACGTGCTGCGAAGGTTTGTCGGCGAAGCACACTGATTGCTTTGCAGTGTCTTCCTCTAAACCCCGGCTGTGAATCGCTCCATCGCTCGCGATTGTTTTTGCACGCTCTTCAGCTTTCTTCTTATGGACCCCAGCGTGTACCACAATCTAAGCCAAAGCCAAAAGAAAGAACAGTCACAGCGTTCGGTCGCCACCGTCTTCATTTAGTCGGCAGCTCAACGTTCTCGCTGTACTCGTGCATGTTTGCTCTCGAGAACATCTATGTGGACGTTCCATTCGGACCGTGACAGATTCGGTCCAAGCCCAGAGCTGGAAGACGAAGGTGATTTTCTACAACGATGCGAACGTGAAACACCTCAGCCTTGCCACTGCTTCCCTTCCCAGCATTCATGGCTGTTAAGAACGTCTGTGTAGTTATTTCTGTGTTTAATTTCCGCCTTTCGTTTTGTTAATTTCTTGGGGTGAAGCTTGCTTGCGGAGTGGCGGCGAGTAGGGCAGCTTCTGTTTGACGGAGCCAACTTCAAACAATGCAATCGCGCCGCAGAAAGCTTCTTCGAGCGCCTGAAATCGCCTAGACTTTTTTGTCTTGCGCAATCGCAAACACAAGAAGAGGACAACGCCTCGATGGTTCTATGGTGGGGCGATGGCTCCATGGCAGTGGAATGGAATTTCGCGGGGCTCCTAATGCGAATGCGAAACTTGGCACACTGGTGCGGCAACTTTGGAGGAGGAGAAACCTGAGGGGGATATTTAAGTAATAATCATATCTGAGGTTTTCCGTGCCCAAAACCATGATATGGTTATGAGAGACGCCGTAGTGGAGGGCTCCGGAAATTTTGACCATCTGGTGCTCTTTAACGTGCACCGACATCGCGCAGTACACGGGTCTCCACCATTTCGCCTCCATCGAAATGCGACCGCCGCGGGCGGGATCGCACGCGGGACCTTCGGGTCAGCAGCCGAGCACCTTTGCCACTGATTCACCGCGGTGGACGGATATTTAAGTCGACAATAACCATGTCTCAGTGCTTGTTTCGTCTCTTCTATACTGTATATGATTATGAGGCACGCCGTGGTGGACAGCTCCGGATTATTTCGACCACCAGGGGCTTCTTTAACGTCCACTGACATCGCACAGTACACACGGGCCTTTACTATTTCCCTTCCATTGCAATGCGACCTGTCGCGGCCGGGATCGAACCCGCAGCCTTCTGGTCAGCAGCCGAGCACCGCAATCATTGCACCACCGAGGCGGATGACCTCAACATAACAACTGAGCGCGACTTCGAAGACCACAACTGTCGCTGCCCACCTTTCCTCATTGCGGCCACAGCCAGACATCTTTCATCGTTCGCTAGATGACCCAAACGCGCTGACTGACCAACCGTGCCTGCCCATTATCTCATTTTTCTCACGCTACTTTCAACGTCGCGATGACGGAATGTCAGCTTGATGAATGTATGTTCCCACCACTCCGTAATCTTGGTTTTGAAGTAGACGCAGGAGTCATGACAGCTGCCTCACGCTTGAGCGGGTCCCAGGATCGAGGCTCTTGACGTAGGTTGCTACTGCACGTCTATAGGTCAGGGAACGCCGGCGATCTATCGCCGTTCCGTGGTTCCGAATGGCAGGTGATATTCATTACACATTAGGCAACCTTCTTGTTTGAGGCTGCACGATGTGACCGTATAGAACACTCTTAATCATGGCCGAGATAAAGTAGTAGCTATAGCCAAGAATACAGGGGACGGACTTCTGCTTTCCTGGCTACATCTAGTACTTTGATCTGTACCTGATAAAAAGAATAGTACTAGGACGCATTTATCGAGTAGTAAAGGTCTCACTGTATTGTGAAGAGAAATAAATTTGAAATTTGTGTCCTTGTGACTTTCTTATGTACTAATCTGTGTCGCCATTTGTGGTATCTTTTTCACCGAGCACATGTAAAGCATTGGCTCACCTTGAAACCAGAGTTCAGGAGCTGTCACTGATGATAGATGGGAAGACGTTGTGTTCCTGAACCGGAACGACTGCCCGATCAAGACATTTTCCTCTCGCCGACGTTGTCGTCCGGTCGACGTGGCACTACGTATAGCTTGCAGTGAATTGCTCGTAGTCACGATGGCCAGCGCTTACAGAACACAGCACGAGAAAAGGAAAATACGGCACGCTTCTCCTACTGTGTTCAGTTGCGCTGGCCATTATTATTATTGCACAACTCGACCAATTTACTGCCCTATTACAAATTGTCCGTTGTGTGCTGCCGGGGCAAGCTTTTACACGGTGTGCCTCAGTGAAAGCTTTTAAACTGCGTTTTGCTAATTGTTGAGACAGCATGCTGCAGGCTTGTATACCTACCTCATCCGTGTGAAGTATTAACAGCAACAAAATAGTGGGTCAGAAATGGGATCAGAAAAAAGCTCACGAGTTCCTTTGGCATACCGTCGTCAAATGTCAACCTATGCCGCTACGAACTAATCGCACCGAGGACCTCTTTCTCAACACCCACTGGCACATAGCGGAGTGCTCGGTGCACTTAACTGTACGGTGTGCCAGTTTTTACCGCCGAAGTGGGCTGCGTACGCATCCGTGCTCTCGAACATCGTGGAATGCAGTTCGCAACCGGCAGGTGTCGGACAGTTTGCTCAACGCTCAGTCGCAGGGTGTGTGTGTGTATCTTCGCGAACGCAACCGAAGGCGCGCGGGATTCGTGAAGTTGTTTGCATTCCATCACCCCGTCGGCGACCTCAGCTTCTCCAATTACTTTCGTGTCAGTCGAGAAGGACCGGACTTCGCGGCGCCTAGGGGCAAATCCACGTGACACCAGCTGTTGGAGGGGGGCGGGGGGGTGTTTAGTGTGGATACCTTTGAAGACGACGACGCATGCACGCGGCGCGGATCTTCCTCTTATACGTGATACTTTGGTACCAATCGGGAATGTTGCTGTCGGCGAAGCAAATTAGCCATATCAACAAAATCAAGTTATACATTGAAGAACTTTTGAAGAATGAGTCAATGAGAACAAGCTTACCGGACTAACAATATTGGCTATGTCAAAGCAATGAAGAGAGTACTCATCTCTTGTAGGGGTGAGCTACCTGACATTTCTGAATTGTGCGTATTGTTGTGGCACTGCGGTGCATAGGCTCCTCGCTCGCAAGGCGCGAGCGTCCACACACACACACACACGCACACACACACACACACACACACACACACACACACACACACACACACACACACACACACACACACACACACACACACACACACACACACACACGCAAACACACACACACACACACACACGCACACACGCACACACGCACACACGCACACACGCACGCACACGCACGCACACGCACGCACACACACGCACACACACACATACACACACATACACACACGCGCGCGCGCGCACGCACGCACGCACGCTCTGTACTCTGTAATCTCAACTTCCTCGTTTATGGTGAACGTGCTAACAGAGTCGTTGGTCATCCCTTTCTTCTCTGCAACAACAAAAGAAAAACATAAGTTTCGCTGCAATAAAACCGGCGTTATTCAGCTCCTTCTGCCTTTCAGCGCACTGCGTGATTTGCCCACACAGGCCTCTTCAGTCGGCACCTTGATGGTGGGCATCAACAATCATTCATCATGTTTGCCTCTTCCTTTCAACGTGGGTTCACCGCGTCATATGCGTGTTAACATTAGTCCGGCACCATGCGACGATGGGCGCTGATTTTCTCACCTTGTAATATTGGAAAAACGACGCGGATGCCGCTGCATTTAAGGCGCATTCACACCGAGCGCGGAGCACGCAAGCGGGCAAGCGGATTTTCAAAGTGGGCAGGCAGCGAGGGCGCGCGGGCTGTTCAGACCGATCGCATTGCCTTCTGCCCACTGTGCCGCGGGGCGAAGCAATCTACCTATCCACGATGGATGTGTCGCCATGTTGCGGCACTATGCGATACTGTGCGCGCGCGTCTCGAACCCTGATTGGCTGCGGCCAAAGCGGCCAAGTTTTCCGCGCGCAGAAAATCGGTCCGGGAGCGATCCGGGACAAGCGACCACGGGTTTTGGCTTTTGCGGATAATCCGCGTCCGCTTTCTGGATCCGCCTCCCTGCTTTCCGGATCCGCGCTCGATGTGAACGCGACTTTGTAGTGTTAAGTTGGGGGCGGATCAAAGGACGGGCGAGCGGGAAGGGGTTAATTGTGTACGCGCATGCGCACAGCCCCATTCTTATATCTCGAGGTACGGTGCGGCCAGAAGACACCTCACATTACTGCAGAATCGGTCCGCACCGTGACCCCTCGGGCATATCGCACGCGGCCATGATGTTGGTCGTTGTATAAATGTACACGCTTTCCCACGCGAATGTTCGCAAAACCAGACCTTCTTTTCGTTTACACGCGTAATTGGTCGATCGCGTGTTTTGTAACGATAGCATCTCCCTAGCATTAACGCAAAGCTGTCGAATTTAAGGTGATATACGGCTGCCCGAAGGTTCCTTATGTTTCACTTGATGTTTTCAACATCGCGCGCTTACAAGCGCTTGTAAAGGCGGAGTCGCCAGCGTACATAATTGTAACGCTGTATGCGATTTCAACTGCACGCGTGGTATTTAAATATAGCGAAAGATTTCAGCTGCACGCGTGGTACTTAAATATTGCGAAAGATTTGAAAGAGTTGGGATGTAGAGGAGGTGTAGGTGTAGCCGAAGGGGGTAGGCGTTGGAACACCCCCTACCCACCCCTCGAAAATATTGCACTTTGAATGCACTTATATATGCTGGCATACACACACATGCGCGCTTTAAGACACGCTGGAAAGTGCTTACGGTTTATAGTTATCAGAGCAGCTCATGATTGTTTACGACGCCTTATTACCACTCAGCTAACACATTTGCATTCGCCTCACCCTTCATCGACGACGCCTGAGGCGCCTAGTTGACAAGGTTAATTAAAGTCAGAGCATCACTTCGCGAACCACGAAGGGTTACGCTAACCTGTCATGTAAAGCGACGTAAAGCTGCTTGTCCTGTGGCGGCATAGCTGAAAGGGTTAATTGGATGTCCCGAGCTTTCTTAAAGCCTTTATCGACCCGTAACCATCGTCATGCTCCCGTTCTGCGCCAACCAGCAATATTAAAAAAAAAAAAAGCCCTGTCTTGAAGCGACAGTGAACGAATATGTTATAACGAAGGTCGTACCGCTTAATCAAGGTTAAAAGAGAGAAAGATTCATGCCTACAATGCGGCGACACATGGTTTAGCGACCCCTCAGAAATTAAACTTTCAAAGGAAAACATTCTTTGCATCTTTGCCATTTCACGCAACGTCACCTAAAAGATGGAAAGAGGCAAGTGTGCTTCACGACGGCCGCAGAAAAATAAACAAAATTTCGCACAGTCGTTTATGCCTTTGCCTGAGACGACTGGAAAGCGAAAGCCATTTTCTTTTTCTCATCAGTCCATTGTATTTAATCCCAACCACCCTGGAAAGCTTTATGCGTCCAACGTGCTATTCCAGTACCTCTGGGACAGGCATACCTTCATGCAGACAATGACGTCATGTGATGAAGTCATCGCATGACGTCATCATGTGACGTCACGTTGTGCGACGTCATAATTACGTCGTCGTGACATCATGACGACGATACTAACTCTAACGATCTGTGACGTCATCAGATGCTGATGATCTTTTGGATCACTCGTGTCGACGCTAACGATGCCCACGGTCACTTTTCGCGCTTTTGATGAGGCATTTAAGGAATTCGCCTTTTAAAAAAAGTCAGTTTCGCCGCAAGGGCGAAGCAATGAATGCGAAAGCAACAACTTGGAATGTCACGCGAAGAATGGCAAGCAGATCGAAACTTGGAGTGCGCTGCTCAAGCACAAAGGACGCACGAGAAGCACACACAATTGCTCTTCAATTTGTAACGGTTGCTCTTCAACATCACCGTATGTGCATATATATATATATATATATATATATATATATATATATATATATATATATATATATGTGATTGTCGAATACGTTGTTTTGAAATCTTGTCTTAACTGTTAGGCTAAATTGTATATTGTATGTGCTGTGGACTTGTTACGCTTAGAGACTTGGACTCTTCGTGTTCTATGTTATACACCTCTAAGGGATAAGTTGTAGCCGGAGCCCTGTTTGTGCGTCAGCATCTCCTTACATCACTTCACTAAAAAACACACACACACAGAAGACGAGCGCGAACTAACAACGTTCACAGCTCGACCCTTAACGGGCTTCTCAAACACAAAGGACGCACGAAACATACGCACAGGTATACACAGGGCGAGCGCGAACTAACAAGTGTCGCAGTTGTTACTTCACTGTGTTTGAACAGTGCGCTTCTTTTGTAATGGGGGCCTCTACAGCGAGCGAAGTGAACTTTGTGCGCTCTGTCACCTAAACGCAATCTTTCTGGCGAAAGCTCACGACGTACAAACTGCCCCCCATCACAAGATAATCGCGCGCGCACGGGCACG
>JALIZH010005939.1:0-17500 GCA_030522465.1 Rhipicephalus appendiculatus | reverse complement strand
CAGTGTATCTCACGAACACATTTCTTAAGAAAAAAAAAAGAAAGTCACAGTTTCGCCATTAGGGTGAAGCAATGAATGCGATAGCAAGAAATTGGTTTGTCCCATGAAGAACGACAAGCAGCTCGATACTTGCAATGCGCCGCCGCACCACAAAGGAATGACGCTCGAAAAGGACGCATAGGTATACACAGGACAAGCGTGAACTAACAACTGTCGCAGTTGTTTCGTATTTGTATTTGAGCAACGCGATGCGAGTGTCCACAACGCAGAAGCCGACGCTGTTGTTGTTGTTGCCTCTGACATGGCTCATACCCACTCAGGGGGGATTGGCCAAGGATAGAGTATATGGTTATATGACTTTTTGACGCTCTTTGATACTTCCTTTTTCTTTTAAACTGCGACACGTGGAATGACCCCTCTACGTCTCCTGCCACGCGATGGCGTCTGACGCCAAGTGTGCCCGGGGTTCTTTTTTTTTTCCTCCTACATCATCAGTGGTATAGAAGGGAGCCACTTTTTCGTGCGCATCTCAAGGGCAGTTTTCAATCTGAAAGAAAACACGCTGAAGCTGTTCCGAGATCTGCGTACCGCGAGCGGCAAATGGATGCATATGTATAGCTCGCCGTTATATCGCTGGCACGAGCATGGCGTGTGGCTGTGTTGGCTAGCGCAGCAGGCTGCGGAGCGAGGTGTCGCTGGTTCGAATCCCCGGTCAGGTGGTTAGGAATTTTTTTTCTACTGATTTATTTTTCTTTACGCCTTTTTTATTATATACACATACATATCCGGGACATGACGGCGTCGACAGACGGCGACGGCGAAAATCAGCCGAGAGTGTCCATATAATTGCTATCGCAATAAAACAAGAACGTTGGGCGAAGAACGTCATGTGCGGGCCGCGTGTTCGAGACCCCTGATCTAAAGCGAGGCACCAAGTCATATCCGTAGTCAGTCGAACTTGTCCTACCACTGCTCAATGAGCAGGGCTATGGCCATGCAGGTTTTTTACAAAAATGGCGGCCGATGACACCTGATATTGCATTCCATGAACTAGTACTTCTCACCTTTAGGTCCTGGAAAGCCGGGGCATCAAAGGCAGGAGTTTGTGCGAAGGTGCACTGCAAGCTTGTCACCTTGCGAACGTGACCAGTGGCAGGGGGGAGGGGATGACACTGCTGTGAAACTTGCCCCCCCCCCCCCCCCCCCCTCTCCCCCGCTCATGTAGAAACCCTGCGCACGCCTATGGTACCTGGCGCATTGAGAAGCTGGGTTGGTGATGTCATAGTCATCACAGCTACAAATAAAACTAGACGAAGCTTCGTCTCGTTACCTTATGTAGGAAACTGTGAATGCAAGCAAACTGAACTCTGTAGAGTAGAGAAAATTATGGCAGCTTTGCGCTAGTGGTGCCAAGCCTGAAGGAAGTGCGGAGCTGGGCAGCCTTCTTTCTTTCTCTTCGGTTTTTCTTTTTCTTTCCTCCTCTCTTTCTTTCTCTTTTGGAATTTCTAGCTTTTTCTGTCTTTTTCTATCTTTATTTCTATTTATTTCTACATTTCTTCCTACTTTTGCCTCTCTTGCTCACCCTTTCTATTTCCAGCTTGCTTCCTCTTTTTTTTCAATTTTTATACGTGCTTTTATTTAAAGTGCTTCCCACTTAATATCAACGCTTCGCAAGCGCAAGCGTCCTTTATATAGGCGTCGCAATATAGCATGTAATATCCCAGTAATGTTGCGTGGTACAAGCCTACACTGCCATCGGGCGTCAGAACATGTGACTATCATAACGATTTCGTAGTTTAAAGCCGGCCACCCATTACAAAAGGCACACACCTTACTGCGCGTATTCCCTTAATACCACGTAGTGGGTGCATAGCAAATATGCACTAAGGGGTTGAAGTACGCACTTGGGACGGGATATCGCTATCGCGTTCAACTCTTAAAGGCGAAGATTAAGGGTCCCTCAATTTTTTTTGTCTTCGTCTCATTTTGTAGAACTCTACATGGTCTTGCAGAGGAGATCATTGTGAGGGCCCTGTCATAACTGACAAAAAAAAAAAGAAAAGGAACATTGTCTTGACCTCGCCGCTTGAAGTTCATAAACACGTATTGCACCTTCACCGAGCACGTTGACCCGACCTGCAAGGACTTGACTTCAAGTCCATGGCATGCTCTAATCCTGCCCGGGGAAAACTTACGACGCAGGGATCGGAGTGTAGTGGCGCCGCATGTCGAGACAACCGCAACTCGTCGTGGACGTGTACATACAGATTCTCGTGCCTGCGTCCTCTGTTTTGTTTTCGTTGTTGTTTTGCGCCCGCCGGCTTCTTCGACCGTAACATAAGTCGCGGTGTGAGCGATCCGACGCTCTCCCGCGTGACATTAAAGACCTCCAGGGAATACCCCCTCCAACTTCATCCTGATACGGCGTGACCTACAGGCGCTCGCCTACAGTCGTACGCCGGCTCCATTAGGCTGGTTTCCAATGGCCTCGGTTCCTTATCCGACTGCCGCGAACCTCGATACAACGTTTAACACAAGAGCACAAGAGCGAGAACACATCGGCCGCTACGGCGGCTTTCTTAAGAACGCGATAAGGATGTAACATAGGCCGACGAAAGTAACAGTATTATATGCGTGGTTCCCCCCAATCAGTGACTTCAGAAAGCCGCGCTGTTAACCACTGGACTCTTTCCCGTATCGCACCCAGACATGTAGCGGCAATCGTCGTGCGACAAGTCCGAATTTAGGGGACTCCACACGGTGTACTTACGCGCTTGTTGTTGGCATTTGCGCTCTTCGATTCCGGGCACACGTTTGCGTCAACGGCGGCCGATCCATTTGCCTCCTCTCTCCAGCGCCCTTCCGGTGCTCAATACCAAGGGCCACGTCCTTGCACTACTCGGTTGCTCTTCTTATCCCAACGTACATGCCGTTTCTCTCGGCCGTTTGGCTCGGAATTCGCTTTGGCTTGTCGGCGCTCGGATCAGCATGCCGAAGGTGCTCGTTTGTCTATGGGAAAACAAGCCGCGTGAATCACCTCCAACAACCTCATCGGCGACGTTGTATACATCGGTAGTGGCACGCCGTGTCCGTGACGCTCTTCTTCCGCGCCGACATTGAGAGGCTATTCGTCTTGTCGTTAACCCAGAGAGACTGCCCTCCGTCGATGCGGTGACACTTTGATCGTTAGTTCGTGGAATGCGTGCGACAAGCGGAGTGTACGGCGCTCGCGCTTACCTGACGTAGTGGCCCTCTGGTGTACTGTGTTGTACGACGAAGATTAGATTCATTTAGGCTCGTTATCGATACTGGCGAGAGCCGGGCACGGAATGTCGAGGAGACGTGCTGGTATGAAACGCACATCCAGGAGACGTATTGGACTGTCCAGATTAGTGTCCCCGCTCCCTGTAATTAAAGGAATATATTGGATACATTTCGTGTGGTAAGTGGGGTGAGGAACCGGGAAACGATGAAAAGATAGATCGACCTTTATTCTGCTTGATTTTGTGCTTGTTGGTGTAATTTATACTCTACTCGACCACCATCGCAACGTATAGCTTTACCACTGGCACCAATGCATAAGACGCTTATTTTCAAAGTTAAGGACGTTTTTGTACGGCAGGAAGATTCCTAGTTGATCAGCCAGGCAAAATATCGCCCATGTAGCAGTGGGGAACATGCCTCTGACGATGCTGCATGTCGATCGTTAAAATCGACATGCAGCATGGAAACAAAGCTACGTGTGTCCATTAAAGCCACATCTTCGAAGTAAATCAATAAAAAGGCATATTAGGTACATAATGTGTTCACCACAACACCTTGATTCGTGCGAGTTGGTTCATAGTTATTAAAAGGTGAAGCGCGAACGAGACAACACAGCGTTTCTTCGTATCCTGCCTCATTCGCTATGAGCTTTTGAATAAATGACAATTGGTTAGTTTGCATGTGTAGTAATTGCGTTCTCATGGGCAATATAGCAAACTGTGTACAACCCTGCAACATACGTTGGTCAGTTTCCTGTACAGTTCGGTGTCTTGTACACAGTTATGTGGACTCATGCAGAACACCTTTTCCATGTGAATGAAGGTGACTTGTTTCACGGGCTCTTCATTGCAATGGTATTTCAGGAAGACGCGGGCGCGGTTCCCCTAGTGAACTTTGTATGTACATCTTGCCCTCGCCTTTGTGCTGCCAGAAGACTCTCTAATGCGCGAGAATCGACTGGTTATGGCACCCATCGTACAATCTTCTGAGACAGCTGAGTCAGGTTAACGGCAGGTTGCAATGCGGGTGGTGTTCAAAGCGCGAAACAGGGCAAACAAACATTTATCTAGCACTTGTCCTCTGCTGTGTCTGCTCTTCTATGCCCTGTACCGAATGCGCCGTGCCCCTACCAAGATAGCAGCCGCGGCCGCCATCTTAGGGTGTGTACGACTTCATTGCTTAGGCATAAAAATTAGCGTAATTTCCACCGCAGCAATTCTTTTTAAGGGGAGATGCGATTCGAAAAAAAAAAGTTGCGTTAATCTGTAGCCTAAGGCAGTGAAATTCTTGCTCTATATATAGGATTTTACGCTGATTTAAAATATGTAATTAGTTTTATAGTAAGTTGTACAGTTTTCATTTTGTGCCCCGAAAATGTGTAAAATATGGTTCTTTTTGTAGACACTTCTTTTGCCAGTAAATGTTTATCGTTCTGAGCCATTATTGGATCATATTCCTCCACATTATCTGTAAAATGCAAATAATTATCAAGAAAGTGCGTATAAGACATTTTAATGGACAAGAAAAATTGTAATGTGAGAAGTCTTAGAATGCGCAGACCATACTAATTGCTCATTTTAGGTTCGTAATAATTATATTAACAGATATCAAGTTTTAAAGTAGATACTTGCACTCCGTACATGCTAAGAAATATGTAGGCAAAATTTCATTCCGATCTGACTATCAGAAATACCAAAACATTATGTAAAAGCTCATGAAGTTGCCCAGAATTGTATCTTGAGAAAAACGCATTTTAAAGGTATAAGTGAAACCTCATCTATGCAGAAAAGATTTGTCATTTAAGATAATTTATTCCATCATGAGAGCTTGGCAATCATGGTTATTTTGAGCATGCGACTTTAGTGAACCCCTCATGCGAAATGCAAGGGCAAACAGCCAGGTGACAATTTCCAGGGGACTCTAGACAATCAGTACTTAGATTTTTAGTAGCCACCTTGTGCTCTTGAAAAGCGATTTTGAGCTACTTCGAGTTTAATTACATTCTTCAGTTTTTTTTTGTCGTGAAAGTAGAGAAACCAAACTTGTGAAAGCAAACAAAGACGAAAAATATGTAATTTTTGAAAAAAAATTACACCATATCCCGCTAAAGGAAACCATGTGTAGATGCGAAGCAGCGGGCGCTAACGCTTACGCTGGCGGCGGCGTTGACGCTGGCGCTCATCGCAGCGTAGTGCAGGAGAGAAACCTGGGGAGGCGCAAAGCACGCAGTGATGGGCCGGTGTTTCCTACTAGAACATGCCAATCGCTGCTGATGGGCAATGAGAGACAGAAGACTCCGACTGGACACAGAGACCCGCAGTCCCCTTTTAGTTAACGCGCACGCTGCGAATTTTTATTGTTCAACAACGCACAGAAGAAATCTCCCACCGGCACCACCTTGAAGGTCAAGATCCAGTGCCATATATACGGGGTGGCCAGTGAACGGTTGTGCAGCGCGAGCAGTCGGCTTTAGGGGCGAAGCTCCTTATAGCGAGACCTGGTCGGTTGTCGATTGTTGATCCATCCTCTGTACCCTGTAGTGTTTCCTTATCGTACAATAGAGGACGCTGTCCCATAGAGATGCATGCAAACTGCAGTTGGGTGACGATATACTAGATGGTGCTGTACGCATTCTGTGTCGTCATCTCCATTTCTCGTCTCGTTTCCGAGAGGGCGCTGTCCCATAGACATGCGTACAATATGGCGGTTATCGTACAATAGAGGGCGCTGTCCCATAGAGATGCATGCAAACTGCAGTTGGGTGACGATATACTAGATGACGCTGTACGCATTCTGTGTCGTCATCTCCATTTCTCATTTCCGAGAGGGTTCTGTCCCATACACATGCGTACAACATGGCGGTTGGGTGAAGGTACGCTAGATGGCGTTGGCGGTGCAGCTGCTCTCCGATTGGCTGCTGCGCGGGCTGCGCGGGGTTGCGCCGGGCGGCGAGCGCCCGCTATCTCTCATTCCCCGGATCGTCGCCGTACGAGTGCGCTTTGCCGGATCGTGCTGCTTGGCGGACCATGGACGACGAGGAGCGCCGGGTGCGGAAGGCCGCGCCGCTGCGGCTCGTGCTCGTCGGCAGGATCCCGAGGTGCGAGCTCGAGAGGCCGCCGCGACGCGAGCGCGGCGCCAGGCGGATCTCGAGGCGGTGCGCGCCCGCGAAGCCGCCGCAAAGCGCGCGCGGCGTCAGGCGGATCCCGAGACGGTGCGCGCCAAGGAGGCCGCCCAGCAGTAATCGCTTTGATTACTGCTGGGCGAAACCACTGAAGATTTCACGGTGTAACCATGATTGCTTCACGAGCTTCGCCCCAACTCTTCATCATTCACCCCGTGGATATGCTGTGATTTTTTCAACCAAGAAACTCGCTAGCAGACGCTGCCTGCGTCGGCGTCGCGAGGCGAGAGAGGGGGGGAGCGTAGGAGAGGAGAGAGAGGGGGGGACGCGCATGCGCAGTGGGAGTGTGGACGCCGCGGGCAGGGATGCCTGGAGGAGAGAGAGGGGGGGACGCGCATGCACAGTGGGAGTGGTGGTGGTGGTCGTGGTTCGAAGAAGAAAAGGCACCTAATTTCTGCAGCCCGGTCGGGAGCACGGCGCAGCGCCTCGGGAGTGTGGACGCCGCGGGATGCCCAGAGGAGAGAGGGGGGGAGCGTAGGAGGGGAGAGAGGAGGGGAGGCGCATGCGCAGTGAGGGTGTGGTTGCCGCGGGGAGGGATGCCTAGCGGAGAGAGAGGGGGAGAGGAGGTTTTTTATTTTTATTTTTTTTAAAAGGTTTGCGCATGCGCAGTAAGGGTGGTCACGCGGCACACCACCACCACCGGATTAAGCTTCGCCATAAGATGCTTCACATCTAAAAAGCTTGCGTTTTCGACTCGCATCTTTTGTGTATTTATTATTTACAAAAACAGCAATGCAGCAATGCTTGATTTCAGAAAGAATTAAGCGTCCCTGCATTAGCCTCGCAGTGCATCCTCTTTACATCAATTGTTTCGAAAAAGATGTTACGAAGCCATGGACTTCATATATTTGCTTTCCTCGAAGCTGTTAGTTTAAAAGTTACAGAATAATTCTGATGGATATTAAGAATGCACCTTAAAGATTAGGTTTCCTTCAAGGACTCCTAAATAACGAGGCGAGTTTGGTGGGCTAACCAGCGCAAGTACGGGGGCTTTTCATAATGGCGTATGATAGCACTGCTCATGAAAAACTGTGCCGCGTAAGCTGTTCAGTATGTTCTTTGGTAGTTGATATTTGTTTCGTCGGAGGAGCTCTTCTTTCTCAGTGAAGAGGAAATCCTTCGGCACTGGTCTTGCCCTATTGCGTTGGTCTGCGACAGACGCGTGAAACTTATCCTTCGGCCTGCCTGGTTTCGCTAGGCTGATGGCTCGATTGGTGTCGGCAGAAACGCCATGTAAATACACAAAATGTACATATTTATATTTCATTTGTGCTTTTTGTTTACCGTGTAATGTACATATGTGTACCTATCTTTCTGTAACAAATTTTTATGTGTCTGTGCATGTTTTGTTCTGTTGAAATGTTCTGTTGAAATGTTATTGAAGTCCACCGTCTGTGACAATAAATTTCTCTAAACACAATGCCTGAGAATGTTCAAAATGCCTCTCGTGGACCGTTGAGGGCGTGTTGCTTGCGTGATACGAAATGCACGCCTGTAGTGTGTACCGCGCATTTACAATTTGATATCCCTCGTAATTGTGTGCAGGCCATCGACAAGGCGGAAAATGATGGGCGTCGCAGACTGCTGGCGCCACCTACGTGTTCGAAAGAGCTATGGATAATGCTATAACAGATTGCCTTGTCGACAGCTGGAGAAGGTAGCGCACGCTTGCGTTCGCCAAGGAGCGTGCCCCCGTAGATACAAAAGAACACACACCCTTTGGCAGCAGGTGCGAAGAACAGGTTGCCTTCCGTGCTTCGCACTTACTTATTTAATCTGACGTGGTTAGCGATGCACTTTTTGAATAAAGGCTGGCCCTTGTTCCTTAAGCACAAAGATGGCGTCAACACTGAGGCGTTATACGGTGGACATGCATCAGTCTATGGCGAGATGAAATATATAGCCTTCATGAGAATGCGTGCGATGGGCGTTGTGGCTCCTCGCCAAAGGCCGAGTCGCTTGCGTTGAAAAGCGTTGGACATTGTGACGACTACCACGTCATTGTCTATATATGTACGTATGTCGGGAAAGCAGCGAAGGGCCGTGTAGCGTAACTGGCACTTTCAGCAAGTTCTGTACCATAGCTGGCATCATCACTAAACCAAAACTGTTGTAAGCATACCTTCCCCACTGACATGGGGAACGGGTCATTCATTTTAACTAGCTATTACATTCGCTGCAATCATTCCCTCTGGCTCGAGCCTCGATCACAACAGCTAAAGTCGTGGCGGGGTGCTCGGCCATCTACGTGTTTCTTGTTTGAAGAAGACCAGGCCAATGGCATTGGCGCAACCAGTGTCCGAACTTACTTCACGCACACTCATCACAGTGAAGTGAATCTCACCGCAAGCAGCGATAAATTTCGAAGTCTGAAAGCTGATGGAACCTGAGAAGACGCGTATGAAGGGGATGCATAGGCAAACAAGTCGTAGCCAAGCCATTGGCTACGACTTGTTTGCCTATGCTATGACTTGTTTGACATCCTCTCTACATACGTTAAGACCAGGCCCGTTGCCAGAATTTTTTTTCGGGGGGGGGGGGGGGGGGGGCACCTGTTGAAAACCTTGAAAATCCCCTATTTTCCTTATTTTTTATTGGTAAAACACCCCCTTCAATCCGAATTTCGGGCGGGGGGGGGCTAGCCCTCCCCCCCTGGCTACGGGCCTGGTTAAGACGTATGTAGAGAGGATGTCTTAAGGAGAGAAGAATGGGCACCATGGGCATCGTTTGATGCGCTCCGCTCCACAAGATTGTTACCCTCGTAGAAGTACGTTATTGTCAAGTCGTAAAACGGACCATTAAAGAATGTCCGCGCAGCCACAAGAACAGTTATGCGGAGGGCGGGCGCGCTTATCTGGAGTGGATGTATATACTTTTCGGCAGTGAAGTTAATGATCTGCGAGACACGCCTATGTCCACTGTTTGTTTTGTGGGCTGCCTGTGGACACAAGAGCCTTTTTAACGTCGTCGTTTCAGAGACGGGTGCGCCGCTATCAGCAACCAGCTCGATGCCCAAGAAGAAAAGCAGGGTATCATGGGCGCAGCACCTTGAGACTAAGGTCAAGATGCGGGGTACCGGTTAGCGAAGGGTTCGCAGCAAGGACGTTATGCCAGACTTGCATGGCGTACGTCGCTATTAAGGGCGAAGATGTGATTTAGGTTAGAATGCGATTTAGAGAAGTCTTGCGAGACAAAAACACCAAAGGGATGATTCTCATCAAACGATGGACATGGAAAGTTTCGAAGGCGAGGGTGATGATCTCTCGTAGACCGAATTGTCTCCCTTGAAATTTTATGACGTAACATAATCTTCTCGTAGCTTTCATTTTCATTCCTATATGACTTATAACCTGTAATTACACTGGTTAAACTGTCGCTTAGTTCAGATCTCCGTCATTCATATGGCGCCCATCATGCCAACGATTGCCAGCTATGGTCGTATAAGGTCTTTCCGAGTTTTATTTTTGTTACCGAGGGTTGGTGGGGCACCTACGGCAAGTTAGTACTCTCGGGGAGGGGGGGGGGGGAGGGGGGAAGCTTATGTGTTGTGTTCTATGTTTGCTTTGTGAGTTGGGGGGGGGGGGGGAAGTGACAAACACATGCTATTTAAGCGTTTCTTACTGAAACAGACAACTGATAGGTCTAAGTAGGCTCGTTAACACAGGGCGATTCAATTGAAGTGGTACTACTAGTCGTGCTAGCTCTTTCGAGCGTTTATGTAAGATTTCCTTCTCCGCACCAGTTTCACATTTTTCCACAGCATTGAACCCATTTAAATAGTCGGGCTAAGATAGCCCTCAAGTTCGCATCCAACTAAACTCAAAGCTTTTCAGTTCAGTGCGAAAGAGTAACCGGCAGATAAATGCCGCAGCATCAGACTTCGAACTCATGGAAGTACAGATCTCAAGAGAAAAATAACTACCGGCTACACCCTAAACACGTGACACGCTTGTGTGAATGCTGCATATAGGAATGAATTCACGCAGACAAATACACACATATAACCCACCGTGATTTCATGGACATTTCGGCCGCTCAGCGTGTACCGGGAGCTGTTTTCGACGCCGGCCCACCGGGGACTTCGTCCAAGCCGTGGGCGACTAGGAGTAATGGAGGCTTGATGCACGCGGCTGCGCCCGCGGTCAGCAGTGGCGTAGCCAGGGAGTGGCACAACGGGCCCGTGCCCCCCCCCCCCCCCCCCTCCGAAACTTTTTTTCGCCATGGCATACAGAGCGAAAAATGGCCATTTCAAGGAGGTGCCCCTCCCGAAATCAAGGAGGTGCCCCGCCGAAAAAATTTCTGGCTATGCCCCTGGCGGTCAGGTATTGAGGAAACCTGTATAAAATATGAACGGAGAGAGTGGAAGAGAAGACGAAAGAAGTCAAGTAGCAATACCATTAAGAAAAATGATGCTGCCATTTTTCTTAATGCGATGATGAGGGAGTTCTTATCGACCACTTTAATTCTTTGCAATTTAGACTATAATCTTTACATTGCAGTCAAAAACAACCAGAGAATGTCCCCTATGTTTTCCTTGGCTCATATGTTGGTTTAATTAGTTGTCGTAGTTAAACTCATTCCATTACGGTCCTCTTCACAGCGTGCACTACGGGTGCTTAGTTTCCAGGCGGCTTGTGCAGCGTAATTCACGGCACATAGCTGTTCACGCAATGAATGCTGACGTGGTCCTTCAGAGCCGCACCCCTAGCAGCCGTCTTGAGGTGACAGGCTGGCAATAAAGGGGGCGCTGTCTCCGCTGTGGGTGGTGACGTACGTTCCTCCACGGTCACTGCAGTGGCCCCGTTGACCACACATTGCCACACGTCCCTCCTTTTTTCTAGATTTCGGAAGCGTTGTGTTTTATTTTGCGACGAAATCCACGCGGGAGACAGTTTGTACTCATACACGGTCTTCACAGTTGCACATTATGAACCCTATATATAGAGCCGGCCATCTGTTTCTTTTTTCTTTATGAAAGATAGAACAAAATTGAAAAATTCGAGCTCCTCATTTTTCGAAAAATCATAATATTTCCTTAAATGCTAAACATAATCGATGTTAATGAATAATCAAGCGGGAAACCACATAAGATGTAAGGCCAAACAAGATAGGAAATCGGTGTATGATGTACAGCCTAGAAGGTCAAAAATCGTAGAATGAAGATTGTTATTGGAGTGCAGGGGAAAGATGAATATGGACTTTTAAAAATGGCTTTTACTTAGTACATGCATTGAAGTTCTAGGTCTGGGTACAAACCTAGCAACGGTAAGACAATTTATTGCGCTTTATACCTTCCTGTCTTTGTAGCCTCCGGGAGATCATCTGCGTGACAGAGGGACGGACAGTTTTCTCACCGAGTCGCCGTCGAAGTGCTCGCGAATCGGAAAGCCCTCTCTAGGACAATATGTCAAATCGACATAGACGATTGTACACATCAGGAAAACTGACACTTTGTACAAGTTTAATGCCAAACTTGGCTTCCGGTGCTCGTGGGATGCGCCTTTCAATGGGGCCGTTCCAGACGCTTAATTAAGAAAGACGACACGCCTCCCCGCCCGAAAGCAAATTTCTAGGAAAAGTTGAAACCTTAATTAAACTCTGCGCTTACACGTCACATGGACAACTCCGAAAACTTCTTGCGTAGAATCATTCATTCACGTTGCTCTCAGGGCCAACCTAGGTGGTTTAAGGCTTGATTTGGTAAAACTAAAGGCCCTGAAACTTCGTAAAGTAGCAATACTCTCCTCCTCCGCTCTCGTTTCTCCTCGGTCTCCTCTACTTCGCACTCTCTTTTCGAACGTGGAGCCACCTGCCTTTCCCCTGCGTAGCAGACGCCCTTTCACGGAGAGAGTGCTTGCTTGCCAGGCAGCACGCTGAGATCATTCGCGCCAGCCGTCTAACTCATCCTAAAATTATCTAAACGAGTGTAACGTTGGCCCATGACATCTCTGTGAAGTGCCGCGTAGGGCGTACAATATGTGCCGAGAGCACTCACAATGACTGTTAGTGGAAGCATCAGCTCGCGTTGACGCTGTTGACGCGGGATGGCGATGTCGCCGACGGTCAATTTTAGCGTTTGATGAGGCATCTAAGGCTTTCGCCTTTAATAATGCGTCAGAAAGGCGTACACTTTATAGTTGATACATTCGAACAGCTGTGGTTGTTTCGTTAAGTGTTTAGACGCACTAACCATATTTCGCAAGTGTGCCTTGTGGACGTATCCGACATACGAACTATATCGCTTGAAAGAACAAGCAAGCAAATGAATGAACTAGCGTGCCACCGTAAGCTATTCCTTCGCGAGAGCTCCAATCGCAGATATAAACCTTCACACGAAATAGCACGTAAACCGTCGCGCGAAATGGCACGTATACGTGAGGTTCCTAAACGATGAGCGCAACCACATTTTCGATCGTCCGTCCGCGTGCATGATGGTAGGTGCACAAACCAATACCGCGACCTCGAACCAGTCGGTGCATCACGTCAAGGAGAAAACGTAACCATGCATTGTCGACAACGAAACAGACCCCGCAGAAGCGGTAATGAATCGTGAGTGAGAGATGGCGACGTACTGCACAAGTAACTGCGACATATCTACGGCTTTAGAGCGGGCATCGAATTACGCGAACCTCGAAGTATATTCATAGGTGAGAGACTCGCAAATTACCTCGCGAAGTCGAGTCGAAAATGTCGGCCTGAAGTTCTCACCTCCGATTCTATGCAACCACGTCTTTTGTCACAACTCGGTACCAACGAAGAGCTTTTGGCCGTCACTATACTTGTTCTGGTATCAGAAGGCGAGACAGTCTCCCATGGCAACCAACAGCGACGTCAGTTTTGGGTGAAAAAGTATTTCACAGCACAATGCGCACGGAAGGACAAATGCGTATCCGTAAAACACCATGCGCTGTACACCAAAATGCGCTGTACACCAGCGAGTCCGCGCTTCGAGGGCAAAAATGGCAGTCGAGAGCGACTGTAGATAAACGAACGCTGCGCGGAGTCCCACGTGACGGCATCTGGCCAGTACCGACGCGGTGTCAGCCTCGGAGAGGTCGGAGGAGGGAGAAAAGAGAGGTAGCGCTAGGCGCGCTTTTCCCCACATATGTCGCTACTTTACGTAGTTTCAGGGGCTTTAGGTTGAACCTGCCGCCTTCTTTGAGAGGAATTCATAGCAGACATTTGAACGGCAACATTGCAGGCATTTTTTATATTGTAGTAGTTTGCTTAAAGGATGAAATTGAAGCTTCATTTCTTTTTTCGCATTACATACTGTTATGCGGTATTGCAAGTAAAGCTATTTAACTATGCCACCAAACTCTTTTCTACAACCAGGTTAACTACGTAGGTCCTTCAAGATGACTTAGGCTAGATGGGATAAGATTCTGCTTTCAGTAGTACGGTCTCAAGTTGTAGTACGGGTTCGTCCTGGAGGGACAGCGAACTGCTGTCCGGTGGTCGTGTTCGTTGTGAATTTTGACGCACAGCACCACTTTTAACGCTATACCGGCTATACCTGCTGGCGCTAGTAAATCGTGGCGCAAATGCGGAGAATATGTGACGTTGTCACCGAGGGTTTGTTTCTGGTCGTTCGAATACCGAAGTTTCGCAGAGCGAGCGTCCGAATACTGAACGATGGCAGGCATTTGACTCGATATCCTCGCGGGCAAATTTTCTTGGCAATGAAGCGATTGCTACAGAACCAAATTACGCGAATACTACCGCTAATGACTTTCCGAAACACTCTGTTTTCTACAAAGCAAAGGAAAAGCCGCTGGCCCCTTATGCAATCCCATAAGACGACTGGTAGGCGAAAGCTATCTTCTTTTTCTTCTCCGTCAGTTGCATTGATCCCAACCAAAAGCTTTTCGCACCCAACGTGCTTTCGCAGGGCCTCCGTGATTGGCCGTCCTTTGACCAATCGATGACGTCGTGTGTGCGAAGTTATGGCGGCACGTCATCGTGACTTCACGGTGACGCCATGAAGGTGTCACAAATGTTGGCAACCTGTGCCGCCATCGTATGATGACTTCTTCCGTCATTCGTGTTGAGGCCGACGGTCAATTTTTGGGTTTGACGAGCAATCTAAAGCTGCTCCTTACGAACGGTCTAGGGCATACAGGGGACGTGGCACCCGCTCACTGTCCAAGCGAATCGCGTTCAATGGTGAGAAACTGTCGTCATTCCGGTTCCCCTACTAATGGTACTTCACCAAGGTTGCTGGTGAAGTGCGCCCTGTGTGTTACAACGTCTCTTCTTGTGTCCGTGTCATTTAGGCGCACCGTTATACCCACTAATACTAATGGTAACCGCGGCGCTGACAGCGAGAGTGCGATGTGACGAGTTCAACGTTCATTCATTGTCGATTAGCGTTGCTCCCACAATCGCGACCACGCCTCTGACGTGAGCTCGATAGATGTCGTCATCTTTTATCCTCGGTCATGCAAGACGCCTCAGCGACCCTTGACGCATGAGGTCTTTCAAGCGTAACTCAACCGTACTGAGACGCGGAAAGGCAACGATCAATAGAGGAAATTTTTGTACGCGTTTGACGACCTCTTTCACTTTTTGAACCTGCCGCGGTCGACGCCTCCAAGATCCGTCAAACCCTAACCACCCGCGAACATTCACGGCCCACCGCAGGGCTCTGGACGGCGCGGCTAACAGAAATGTATCTTCGGGTGAGCCACAACAGCGACGCCTCCCGGTACCGCCCGCTTCTCACTTCTGTGTGCCCAGCCAGCTAGTTCCTGGGAGAGAAATGAGTAATTAACAATTACAAAAAGCCAAGCTGCACTCCTCGAGCGCTGCATAGAAACAGGAGGAGGAGGAGGAGGTACCTTAATTAAACTTACGAGCGTGGCGGTATTTAATCAGCCGAAACTCGCGGCTCGCTCTTAGGCCACGCGCGTCGCTTCGCCGTTAATCAAGGCGCCTTGATGCCGGCCATGGTGAGCATCCAAGCTCCATCGAGCTATTAATCCGCGCGCCAGGATTGCGTGCTCGCCACGTGCGATCGTGTTGTTGTGCAAGAGCACTTTATGAGAACAACACTCTTCTCAAGAACAGGAGTGTTTCGGACTATACACCAGAACACAGCGAGTTCAGTGTGTGCCGCCATAATAGGCAGCACGTCGCGCCACCTGTTGCATGCGCGGCGAAGCAACACCTGGAACTGCCAGGCTAGCAGACGCTCCGCAGCTCAAACGCGAAACCTCCCAGCCCGAGTATGGCTGTAAGCATGTCTCGCGCTTTTCCTCGCGTGGAAATTTGTGCTGTTTTCTTGTGAAACGTTGAGAAGACCTTCCTCTACGATCCGGAATGTCTACAGCACGTGCATTGCTGACTGCGGAAGCAACTTTATCAGGTACGTACTATCGCGATGCAAAGAAACGTGAACGGCGGAAAGCGTGGCTTTCGACTCGGTCGAACTGCGACATGCCTTGACTGTCGCTAAGCAAAACTTGTGCGATCAGCCGGTGTCACCGTAGCGCTAGAATCCCGCTCCGGCTTGCGCTCATGCAGTGCATATGTATATCATTTGCCAGTCATGCCTGGCACTCGGAACCCACACGCGGTGCACGCCGTGCGAAAGTGCCAGCCAGCGCAAGATGTAGTGCTACGCCGGCTGAAAGCACAGATTCGCCTAGCGACAGTCAAGGCATGTCGCAGTTCGACCGAGTCGAAAGCCACGCTTTCCGCTGTTCACGTTTCTTTGCATCGCGACAGTACGCCGTTACATCTGTACTAAACGTGCGCAGTGTGCGTGCACGCGTGAGTCCTAATACCTCCTATTATTGGCATGCGGCCTGCGAAAGAGTACGACAATGATTTGGTGCCGCATACTACAGGCATACTGCACGCAAATTACTGCTGTAAAGCGAAATAGCTGGCGTCACGTTTGAATACACGCAGTAAGTGTACTTAATCGTACACTTCTACTGGGCTTGTAGTTTTTCCTGTTGGTTGTAATTATCCACTGGCGGCGGAGCTCGTCGTTTTTCGTTGCGGATGGAAATCTGTGCAATCTGAAAACACCGCACTGGCAGGACTCCCATGTTGTGTTGTCATTTTCACAGACAGTGCTGAGTGATATCTTCCTCTTGCGCTGATTGTTTTCGCATCCAAAGACAGCGCAGTGGTGCCCAGACGACTTCTTGTAAGCGGGAGCGGCGTGGATAGGCGCTTTCTCGTATTTTAAGGTCCCGGACACGCCGCTTACCATGTAACAGATACACGCCTTGGCAGTTCTATACAAACATGGCGTCTGGGTGCGAGAGTATGCCGCCGGGAGCCTAGGTGCCTGGGTGCGAGATAAGCGTGGTCTGGTCTATACGAGATCTGACGTCCTAAAGGAGGAGAAGGGTCAAAAGGGTGAGGGTCAGTATCTCGGCCTGATTGCCGGCCCTCTTTCAAGCTTTACAAGCTTCTGCACCTAACGTGGTTTTGCGCAGCCCTCCCCCCTACTGAAACAAAATTTCTGTCTATGCTACTGTCATGTAGTATATGTCTGTAATGAACGTGCGTCATGTTGATCACAACAGCGGTTGATTTGGTGTGCCTAGTTTACCAGTACACTCACTTCTGTTGCCACCAAAGCACCAAGCAAATTGGATGGCTCTTTCCTAGCTCCAAAGTACAATTCCCTACAGTGGCCTACTGTTTAATCATGGTCTGTTTCGACAGTGCCTCGGTCAGTGTAACATCAAGTTGGAAATGCATGTTCGTGCAAATAGCCACAAAAAATTAACATTGCCTTCTAAACTCTTAGTGAATATTGTAAGGTGTTAGGTAGTTGAATATTATCGCGTATTAAAGCTGATGTCTGCCACGCACACTTAGTTATGCTTGATCAAGACACCGTCTGTTGAAATCGTAATTGAGAAACCTTTGCATGGAGAAAGGCGTCAGCAGCCATGAAACGTACCACCTGCAAAAGTAAATTTGTGGGTCCTCTTTAACGCAGGCTTATCAAGTAAATCCCACTCATCCCTGTGACGTCATTTCTTGAGACGTACGACGAGCACTGGTAATTGCAGACGTAATCAATCACTA
>JALIZH010005934.1:0-12688 GCA_030522465.1 Rhipicephalus appendiculatus | reverse complement strand
TGCCTGAATAAGCGTTTACTCAATAGTCATGATTAAATTGCCTAATGTGAGGTGGACTGCAGTTTGTAATCCTTATTTTTTAAAGTAGAACTACTCCTAAAATTTTGACGATCTCTACCGTTGCCACGCTACCTGCACGTAATTTACTATCTAATGAAGCAATCTGTTTCTGCGAGTGAAAAATACAATTTTTATCTTTGTTGCATTAATCAGTAAGAATTTCCGCTCAGTACATGCGTTTAAACTTTCAATAGTAGTGTTTATAAGTGTGGTCATGTCAATTATAATGTTGCCTTTGAAGAAAAGACTGAAGCCATTTCTGTAGATTGTACATTTAAGTCTATCACTCATTTTGACCATATCATTTATGTATAAGCTAAAAAAGCAGCAGCCGTAAATGCGACCTTGCGGAACCCCTGTAGTTCTTCCCCTAGAAAGATTATAATGAATATTTTTGCACATTGCGAGCGGTACTTAAAGAAAGATTTTAACAAGGAAAGGGAGATGGTGCTAATGGGTATCATACCTTTTCGAATTATCAGGCAAAGTATAATGACTAGAGGGCGTGCGTCATAATAATGTCGTAGCGTTGGCACGTAAATCATAAAAAAATATAGTATCCGTAGGTGTGTTTAGAGGTGGGCTGTGCTTATTCGAGGTTGAAAAAGTATATGTGCGTAACATATACATGGTATAGAAGCTACCAAAAGCTTTTAGAATATTAGGACCTGGGTCGACAAAACAATCTGCATATTAAGTGAAACATGAAAACCTCATAGTTAGTCTTGAGTTATTGCTAATATTTAATTTGGAAATATTCGGCGTTTTAATAGCTGTATTACTGTTTGCCGCTTCATCCTCCTCTGCGCACATCTCGACGCATTCACAACGCACGTAGTTTCACGCGCATTCATGGTTACACACTGGAGTTTAACTCATCGTCAATACCTAGAGCCATAGCACATTGGAATGGTCTTCCAGATCGCGTTGTATCCATCTCTAATCGTGAAACTTTTCGTGATAACCTGATTTTTCTGCGTTTTAGTATTGCATAACTTCGTTGAAAATTACTGTTTATAACATTTGTTCATTCTTTTTTGCCCTTTTTTGTTTTCGCTTTTTGCTATTTGTCTGTACTTTTTTTCGCTAGGTATATACTGATGCCCCTCTTTTTTTTTATTGAATGTGTTTAAGGAGAGGTTGGTGCCTATACATGGCTCCGGCTACTCCTCTTCCCTGACTTAATAATTTGCGTCACGAAGTAATGAATGATAGTAGAGTATTGTGAATTTCAGGCACAACAATGTCCTTTTAAAAGGAATGTTCTCACTTCATGAACAATGTCCACGCGTCACCAACAATGTTCACACACAAGACACACAAGAAACGTTCGCACTTTGCAGAAGAGAGTTCATCTCTCAGTCCTTGATATAATGCGATCACCCACCAGTCCCTGGGCACTTACTCAATGCCCTTTAATGGGTCTTTAAAGCATTTTGAATACATAAATAAATAAATGTGAAGCATTTGTTAACGAACCGAAGGCACTTCAAACCTTTCCATTCACGTATATATCTATCGATATATCTAGCCACCTACGTCCGGGTGCTCCCGTGATCGCCTCCTTAAGCTGGTGTACACCAAAATTGGTTTAGAAGGATAAGAGGGTTTGAAGAATATGACTGCCTGGTCATGATATCAATAACGGGAAAATCCCGTCGTGCACGTAATCAAACCCTTTCCTCCAGACACGCGTGGAACATGCCCATATGCCACGGACCACGGTATGCGGGTATGGGCCAAAGTGATTGACAGTTTACATCTGCCCAGTAACGGCGAGAAAAGACACTGGCGATATAAATGCGAGGGCATTAAAAAAAAAGCCGATATCCGTAGCATTGACCCGACGAATGGAAAGAATAAAAACCGGCAGATCCCACGCACTGTGGGAATCGATGTAATGCGAAGCAGCCAGCAAAGAGCAAAGCATGCTGTACATAATATGCATGTCATGATTTACTTGTTAGGACCTCAGTCACGTCTCGCGATACAAATTATGGTGTATATCAAGCTAGCGAACTGGACGCAAGCGCACCATGATCGTGGCATGTAAATGGCATTGTAGATGACATGCATGGCAAGATTTTCATGTTACCACCTGCCATCTATGTTCGTTATACAGCCAGGTCTCGCCATGCCAATGTTGGTGTGTATCAAGCTAGCGAAATGGCCGCGAGCGCGTCATGAGCGTGGCATGCGAGTCATGTTGCACATGACATGTCATGATTTTCATGTTACCACTTATCATTTATGTTCGTCATACAGTCACGTCACGCAATACCAAATTTGGTGTATATCAAGCTAGCCAAATGGCCGCGAGCGTGCCATGAGCGGGCATGCAAGTCATGTTGCTCATGACATGTCATGATCTCCATATGACCACTTTTCATCTATGTTCGCCATACAGTCACGTCACGCAATACGAAATTTGGTGTACATCAAGCTAGCGAAACGGCCGTCAGCGCACCATGAGCGTGGCATGTAAATCATGTGGTACATGACATGCACGTCATGATTTTCATATTACCACATGCCATTTATATTATGCAGAAATGTCTGATCGTACCAATTTTTGGATATATCAAATTAAGAAAACGGCCTCAAGAGTACTAAGGCCATGGCGTGTAAATCGTACTTTTCATGACAAGTTGGTCACGATTTTCATGATATGACCAGTCATTCATGTTCGCCATACAGTCATGTAATGCCATACCAATTTTGGTATAAATCCCATTAGCGATACAGCCAGGAGAGCACAAAGTGTTAGGCGGCTAGATAGATACGCTCAAAGTCGCCGAAGTTCGCTAAGAAATGCTTGCATTTAAAAATCAGGGTCGCAGCAGGAATCGAACCGTAGCATTCTCCGTGACAGTCAGGTGTTCTACCAGAGAGCCACCCCAGGTCTTGTAACTGCTTTGAAAAAAGGACCCTATTTATTCGCAATGTCGGTGCGACGTCAATTGTAGTTCAGTGCTGGCTATCTAATGTTATCACAAAAAACTGTAAACATTACATATGTACTCATATGATGCAGGCGTCATGTCGAGTAAACGACAATTGTGGTTCTATTGTTCGCTCCACTCCTATAGCAGTTAATTACAGATTACATTTCTGTACCTGGGTGCCCACGAATGGCGCCCAAGGAGAAAGGACCCTGGCCGGAGGACTACGCCTACAACGAGATTCCCGCGCCTCCAAAAAGGCCTTGCTCAACCTGGACGAGGCGCAACGAGAACTGGTGCGCCTCGTCCTCGCCGTCGAACGCATGCACAACTCTCGCAAGATGACCTCGGAGAAGAAGACGCAAGTAGCAAGGACCATTTTGCATCTCCACGTCTCCTTCGTCAGGGCCGTCCGCATTCTTTCGCGGGCGCGTCACCCGATCGCGCTCGCTGCCCGCCACGAGTACCTGAAGGCGGACGGCGACAACCGCAAAAGTGCTGCCGTAGAGGACTCCATGGCTTCCGAGACTGCGAGAAACGCCGAGGGTCACGTGGACGGTGTGGCTGACTCGGAGGAAGTGGGCGACAAGGTGGTTCTGGTGGATGACGAAGCATGCGCTGACGACGGCGCGGAGAACGTGGACGGGGACAGTACACGGCGTTGGACGAACAGATTGCCAAGGAAGAGGCCGAAGACTTCCAGGACGGCGAAGGACAGCGCGACGGACAAAACATCGGGGTCGACGTTAAGGACAACGCGCATGGCACGCCCCTTTCAGAGGAAGTGTTTCACGACACGGCACCAAAGGCGGACGAGGAGATTGCCGGGGAGATCCACGAGAAAGCAGACGAGAACGCTGATGAAAACGTGGGCGCTTGTTTTGTGCTGGTGGATTTCCGCGACAACGACGACAGCGTGAAGGAAGTGGACGGTGCGAATATCTTGGATGGCGACGGGAAAACGATGGAACTGCGGAGAATAGGAGGAGGAATAAAAGAAAAAATTCCCCATCTCCCGCTAAAGGGAACCATGTGTGGATAAGAAGCTAGCGGGGAGATAATTAGCTTGAGCGGGAGGAACGTCGCCGCTCTCATTTCACGGCAGCGGTCCCGGCGCTCATCGCGGCGCTGCACAGGAGAGAAAATGAGGCGCGCGTGCTCCGTCATTTTCATACCGTGGAACTACCGTCGCGCCCCCAGCGGAGTATGCAGCTGTCACACCGCCTGTCGTGCGCGCCGCTCCGTAGAGGATTCCTAGAGGAGAGGACGGGGGGACTGTAGGAGAGGAGAGAGGGGGAGGGGACGTGCATGCGCTGTGGGGGTGTGGGACGCGGGGAGCCGCTCCGTAGAGTAGATGATTCCTAGAGTAGAGAAAGGGGGTGAGCGTAGGGAGAGGATAGGGGAGGGGACGCGCATGCGCTATGGGACGCTCCGTAGAGTAGAGGATTCCTAGAGGAGAGAAGGGGGTGAGCGTAGGAGAGAGAGGGGGAGGGGACGCGCATGCGCTGTAGTGGTGTGGGACGCGGCACGCGGGAAGGAGGGACGGACTAAGCCCCCCTCCAAACACATGCAAGCAAGATCAAGGAATGGGGTCAACCTGGGCGACATACACCACCTGCCTAGCCATTGCTAAGCAGCCTCTCTGTGCTCTCGACCATGACTCTGATGACTGTGGTAGTGGTTGACGGCCTTCATATTACTACAGTGTTCTGGTTCGCATAATGGGTGCTTCCCTACTTCATGAAAGTGGCCGGACGCGGGACGGGGGACGCGGGAGGGACGGACAGAGCCCCGAGCATAAGACGCTTGGCATCTAAAACAAAAACAGGTGTTGCGGAACGCCGGCCTTCGTTAAGTATGGCGCCGCCAGAAAGACGGAGCCGCGAGACACACCCAACAAAATGCCTTTAATGGCGACAATGGAATACTAAATGTTCATGATGATGATAGCGCTGCACGCACTTCTTGGCGCTAGCTGCGGAGACAGGAACCCACGATCACCTCTTCTTCGTCGTCTGCTGACCTCCGACATCCTATGGGGCCTCAAATGCGGTGACATCTAGCTCTAGACGATGTAGCTTCTGCACGGGCCGCTTGAAGATCTTGCCTCCCTGCAAACGAACTGAGCAGGCGCGTACAACTTCGTCGTAGCCTGGGTACACCTCTTGAACCCGGGCTAGTGGCCATAATAACTTGGGAGTTTTAGGAAAGTCTACAATGACGATGTCGCCGACCTTTAAGTTCCTTGATTGATGCGTGGGTGAGCGATGAGCAGCTGGTAATTGTAGCAAATATTCATGCTTCCATCGCTTCCAGAAGTCATTGATCATTTTTTGTCGATGTAGAAAACGGCGCTGGTAGTCTCTTCCACTGTGGCCCGTAACTTGGCCTGACGTTGCCAATTCTTCTGGCAACGTAGTCAGTTGCTGGCCAACCAAGAAATGCGCTGGCGGGAGGGCTGAGGGCTCGTTGGGCTGATCTTGAGAATACGTTAGTGGCCGAGAATTTAGCACCGCTTCAACTTCAGTCAAGATGGTTGAAAGTTCTTCAGTGCACAGACAGCTTCTCCCTAAAACGTTTCGGAGAGCCATTTGCACGGTTCCGACTAAACGCTCCCACCAGCCTCCGCACCACGGGGCCGCTTCGACTATGAACTTCCACTGAATTCTTTGCTTCGCAAGGTAATCCTGGAAGTCGTCTTGTCGAAGTACTTTCCATAATTTCTGTAGCTCCCGAGATGTTCTCTTGAAGGTAAGGGCATTGTCAGAATAAATGGTACTTGGTAGTCCCCTTCTTGCAATAAAGCGCCGGAAGGCCAACAAAAATGCTGGTGAAGACATGTCCGACACGAGCTCCAAGTACAATGCTCTTGTTGCTGCACACGTGAAAAGTACAATGTACATTTTGGTATCCGAGTCCTTGGACGTCTTCGCGTACAGTGGTCCAGCGAAATCAAGCCCTGTTGTGTCGAAAGGTCTTGTCTTTTCCACGCGGAAAGCTGGAAGAGGCGGGTACGTTGCCACGATGGGTTTCGAGCGAAGACCGGCGCATAACAGGCATCGGTTGATTGCTTTCTTTGCCGCTTGTCGAGCTCTTGGTACCCAGAAGCGTTCGCGTACGTTGTTTACTGTCGCCGTTACTCCTCCATGCATGACTCGCTTATGGGCATCGGAAATTACCAGTTCAGTAAAATGGCGTCGACTTGGAAGTAGGTATGGATGCTTCACTTCCCGGCTGTCGTTGAGGTTTTGCAGCCTTCCGCCGACGCGTAGAAGTCCGTTCTCGTCGATAAATGGGTGCAGTTGTGCTACCCACGATTGACTGGGCGAATTTTGTTGTTTCATTAGCCAACTCTTTTTCATCGGGAAATGCTTCGGTTTGCACTTGCCGAATCCAGTATCTCTCGGCTTCCAATATTTCTTCAGCTGAAATGGCTCCATCTTTTTTTATCTTGAACTTAACGTTGGAGGCACATCGTTGCAACCATGCTGTTATACGTCCAGTTTCGAGGAAGTTAAGATATACCTCTCCGTTGGCGTGAGATGGTGTATTAAACACCACGCGGAGTTTGGTGGTAAGCGAGTCCTCTCGAATGACTTCCTTGTGTCGCGTGTAGTACGCAGGGCCAGCCGCTGATTCCTTGTCAAGCACAACTTTAGCATGGCCGGAAAGAATGTCTTGACGAAACGCTGTATCGTATCTTTCGGTCAATTCTTCGGGCTTCGAGGTACGTTCAACCGAATCTTGTAAGCGAGTAATTGTGACGCTGTCGTCTTGTAGCAGCTCGATGCCCCGGTCTTTACGTGGCACTGCTACTTGGTACCGTTTTCTAATCTTTCCGACTTTACTCTGGAAAACAGAGAAGGCGTCAGCGTGCCTGCGAGTTGCTTCCTTTGCTGCAATTCCGATAGAATCCACTGTCGAAAGGGACTTCAGTACGCTTTGCTCTGATGCTTTACTTTCTTCAGCTTGCACTCGCAGGACGCAGATCATCACTTCGGATGTTCCGCTCAAGACTTTCGTTGTCGTGACAGGACCTTGGAGCGTCCATCCGAGAGTGGTCTTGAACGCGACTAATCCTTGCGCTTCCGTGCTGCGAATGATGTCGCCGCTCACAATCTTCCATAGTTGATCTGATCCTATCAGCAGGCTAATGCCTTTCTCGCCACAACCTCGAGGCCCAGTTCGATCGTCTGCTAGTCGGTAACTTTGCTCTCTCAATTTCGCTGCGAAGGAGCATTCCATGGCTGTGGCAGGGATGGCGTTGCAAATTACCGGCATGGATATGGCTTCGATGATGTGTTCGTTGTCATCAAATTGGCTGCGTACGCGAACCTCCACGACCTTGCATTTTCTTGCACGCGAGGGGGGTGTCTGATGCAAACGTGTTCACCGACAGGCAAGCCTCCCGAATGATCTTCAGACCCAACCTCCTCGCCAGATCTTCTTTGATGAAAGTTCGCTGACTGCCTCCGTCTAATATTCCTCTGACGTAAGACGTGTCGTTGTCACCGACGATCCAAGAATGGAAGGTCTGCAAACTGACGGCGTCGTCCATTTGGCAGTTTGTAACGGCACTCGACCGCGGGCACTCTGCTTTCGTGGGCTTGGGAGCTTCAGAGACGACGTTGGATGATTTCTCGCCTCTCGTTGCACGATAAGCCGGGTCACACATCGTTGTGTCATGTCTGCCGTTGCAGGTCGCGCACACCAACTTCCGGCGGCACTCGTTCGCGCGGTGGTCCTTTATCGTACATCGATAGCACCGCATAAATTTGGCCAGCCGGTCCTTTTTCTCTGGTATGCTCAGAGCTGCGCTGCATGCCTCGGTTTCATGTCTGTTGGACTTGCAAAAGAAACATTCGTTGCGTCCATGCCTCGATGCTTCCGATGCGTGTAGGACGGATGACGACGACACATGCTTTGCGTGGTTGCCGCTGTTTTTGATACAGGGCGTCGATGGAGCACACTGCTCTCTCGTTGCGAGCTCTATCTGTGTATATCGTAAGAGCTGTTCAAGTTTCTTGCAATACGTTGTGGTTGCCTCTTCTGAAGCAGATGTTTCCAAGCCTAGTGCTTCATCCTGGAGACGCGTCTTGACGACAATCTTGACGACAATGTCTTGTGGCAAGGATTGAAGCAAGATGTCGTAGAGCATCGCTGAAAAACTGCTGGTTGGGACGTCTAAAACGTTGAGGCAGCGGACATTCAGCTGGACTGCGTCGTAAAGCTTGCGCAACCCCCCTCGTATCCGATGAAGACGCCACCGGCTGCAGATCACGAAGCGCTCTGAAGTGCTGCTGTACAATCCTGCTCTTGTCCCCGAACCTATGCTTCAGTAGCTGGACGGCACTCTCATAGCACGCCTCAGTCGTTGGTAGTCCGGCGATTGCAGCTGCTGCGTCACCTACCAGATAGTTGCGGAGGTAGTGAAATTTGTCCGTGGTGCTCAGAGTCGGATTCATGTGGACGGCTCCGTTGAATTGCTCCCAGAACGATGTCCACTGGCACACGTCCCCATGAAACGGCTTGATAGTCAGCGTTGGGAGACGAGGTCCGAAGCTCTGGGATGCCGCTGTCATTTATGCAGGTGACGTGTGGTGCGTCGTCGAAGCAGAAGTTTGTCTCGTGTTACCGATGCTGAAATCTTCCAGCCGGCATCGTAGGCACGTCAGGGTCTCAAGTGTTTGGTTGTCGTAATGCGCAGCAGATTCATACTCCGTCTCAAGTTCCTCGACAGGAATCACGTCCTCCAGTTCGGCATTAATCTTCCGAAGCTCGTCTCGGCTTGCCACGAGCTTGTCGATAACCTTGCTGATCGTGGTTCGGTCGTGGCAGTCACTTTGCAACAACGTCGTCGCCTCGTTTATCACTCTCGTTGATAGGGCGCGTCTAGCAGCACGCTTGGCTTTAAGGCGATCCATGTTTCGGTTGTATCACGGCTTACATGCTCGTAAGGCAGCCGGTTCCGCTCGTTGCTTCCCTGGGTGCGGTTCCGATGAAGATCAGGTTGCTCCGGCTGCTGTTTCTAGTCGAAACTCATAGTTGCCGTCGCTCGTTGTCCACGTCGTTGGGAGCCGCTCGTTGTCCCTTGCGTTTCGGCACCATATGTTGCGGAACGCCGGCCTTCGATAAGTATGGCGCCGCCAGAAACACGGAGCCGCGAGACACACCCAAAAAAAATGCCTTTAATGGCGACAATGAAATACTAAATGTGCATGATGATGATAGTGCTGCACGCACTTCTTGGCGCTAGCTGCGGAGACAGCAACCCACGATTCTTCGTCGTCTGCTGATCTCCGACGCAGGGACAGGAGCAAAGCAGCAAATGAATTGCAGAATGGCGACGAAGAAGCCCGGGAGTACAAGAACTGTTAAGAGACCAAGGAGTCTCGACAACGCGAAAAGGAGGTAGGCGGGATCGTTGCGGAGGCACGCGGGAGGCGAAGATTACGCGGCGAGAGAAGGCGCTGGAGGCTGGCAGGGAAGCAGCCGGCGATGCGGATGATGAAGCCGAGTAGGATGCAGAGCGAGTAGACTATTATGCGGAGGGCGAAGGCACGACCCAAGACGGCGAGGGGAAAGCGAAGACGGAGTGCGTGGACGTCGACGATGCAGAAGCCGGGAATGTCGTGAACGATGCTGTAGGTGCTGAGGACGAGAAATCCATCGAAGAAGCTTCGGACAGCAAGGCTGAGAAGTAAGAGGAATCCCAGAAGTCTCAGATCTCCGAGAAGAGTGAGAGGGAGAGACCGAGAAGCCAAATTAAAAAATCCAGAACGCCTGTGCTAGGACCATACAAGGGACCATCTCCATCAGAGACAATGCTTTCGACCATAGCTGAGCCGACCCCTGTGTATGCTGACCGGTTCAACAACGACAGCTACAAGGACGAAAGGAAGACCAAGACTGCGTCAAGGTGCAGATGTATCAAATACGATCTGGTATTAACATCAGCGAGGGCCGAGGAGTGAGCGCCGGAGGCACAGGCAGTCAAACCTACGGGGGCGTCGCGCCTCCATGAGTACCAAGGTCGCCAGCGTTCAATGACTACTACTCGGAGGAGTGGCCGCCACCCGGGCGTGAATGGTCCGAATGGTTACAACGGCAAAACGCCATGCAACAGCGCAGGGCCGTGGCCAGGAATTTTTTTCGGGGGGGGGGCACTTGTTCAAAGCCTTGAAAAACACCCATATTTTACTATTTTTCCTCGGTAAAACACCCCCTTCCATCCGATCCGAATTTCGGGGGCGGCCCTCCAGCCCCCCCCCCCCTGGCTACGGGCCTGCAACAGCGTCAGCGCCAGGAGGCCGACTTTCACTAGCTCGGTGGGACCGGCGCTGCACCAGAAGCGTCGGCGCCCCATCATGCTCCCGCCGACGACCGTGATCGCCTACTTGAGCGAGTCCGGTGCCCTTCCTTCTGTTGGCGGCGGCAGAGTTGGTTCCCCTGCGCAAGTCAGCGGTTACGGCGTCCGGCAGCTCACGGCGCCCCACGAGGAGTTGTGGACTGATGGCGCCGGCACGTGGCTGTGTGTGCCAAGTGCAGTCAGCCGTGGCCAGGGTTAATGGTCACCGCGTTCCCCTTCGCCACTTCGACCGGAGGCTTCGGACAGCAAGGCTGAGAAGTAAGAGGAATCCCAGAAGTCTCAGATCTCCGAGAAGAGTGAGAGGGAGAGACCGAGAAGCCAAATTAAAAAATCCAGAACGCCTGTGCTAGGACCATACAAGGGACCATCTCCATCAGAGACAATGCTTTCGACCATAGCTGAGCCGACCCCAGTGTATGCTGACCGGTTCAACAACGACAGCTACAAGGACGAAAGGAAGACCAAGACTGCGTCAAGGTGCAGATGTATCAAATACGATCTGGTATTAACATCAGCGAGGGCCGAGGAGTGAGCGCCGGAGGCACAGGCAGTCAAACCTACGGGGGCGTCGCGCCTCCATGAGTACCAAGGTCGCCAGCGTTCAATGACTACTACTCGGAGGAGTGGCCGCCACCCGGGCGTGAATGGTCCGAATGGTTACAACGGCAAAACGCCATGCAACAGCGCAGGGCCGTGGCCAGGAATTTTTTTCGGGGGGGGGGCACTTGTTCAAAGCCTTGAAAAACACCCATATTTTACTATTTTTCCTCGGTAAAACACCCCCCTTCCATCCGATCCGAATTTCGGGGGGGGGGGGCGGCCCCTAGCCCCCCCCCCCCTGGCTACGGGCCTGCAACAGCGTCAGCGCCAGGAGGCCGACTTTCACTAGCTCGGTGGGACCGGCGCTGCACCAGAAGCGTCGGCGCCCCATCATGCTCCCGCCGACGACCGTGATCGCCTACTTGAGCGAGTCCGGTGCCCTTCCTTCTGTTGGCGGCGGCAGAGTTGGTTCCCCTGCGCAAGTCAGCGGTTACGGCGTCCGGCAGCTCACGGCGCCCCACGAGGAGTTGTGGACTGATGGCGCCGGCACGTGGCTGTGTGTGCCAAGTGCAGTCAGCCGTGGCCAGGGTTAATGGTCACCGCGTTCCCCTTCGCCACTTCGACCGGAGGGGAGGGGGTAGTATGGGAGTGTCGGCTGCGAGCTTGCCGAAGGTAGACGATGGGAACGACGGACAAGGGCACGCTCGCAGCCTCACACACAGCGGCCGCTGTCGAGCAGCCCCGGCCGAGGCTTCCACAAATAAAGAGGTGTCTTCAGGCGTCTCCCGCTTCATGTCTAATGGGTGCCGGGCCAGCCGCAGGCTAGAACCACAAAATGTTTATGATTCATCAAGCTATACTCAAGCGTTGCTCGAACCCGAAGGAATGCGCTAACGAAAGTTTCGTAGTACCCGTTAAACGCTAGTGTAGTCGACGTCCTGGTAAGCCCACAATGTGCACAGAACTACAACACATAAAAACGATTCTATCCCGCTCGTAACGCTTGGATCAAAGCCTACAGACATTTGGCGTATTCCACGCCTTGTGGGAATCGGTTTCATGCGAAGCAGCCGGCCAGTGGTTGTCTAGGCTGCATTTGTAGGCTTTGAGCCAACAATTAGGTGTTAGCTGAATCGACGTGTTTTTGTAACTGTAGTAGCTGTGTGCACATCGGGGGCTTACCAGGAACGTTGACTACACTGGTATTTAAAGGGTAACTTATCGTCTGACGTAACGTCAGAACTCACGTCAGAGCACAGACGTCACTATTATCGAAACAAAGTACACCTTACGATACGATGACGTGAATAACGTACGTAACTTTCGCTCGCGTATTCCTGCGAGGTCGAGGAACGCTTGAATATAGCCTATTGAATCATAGGAACACAAATGTAATGTTCATTACAGTGCTATTAGAGCGGAGTCAACACTGGAAGTACAAATAACATTAACCCGACATGTTGCCAGCATCATAGGAGTACACACGTATTATTTGTAAAATTAGATAGCCAGTAGTGCAAACACAATTGACGTTGCACCAACATTACTCCTGCATAGGGTATTTTTTCCAAATCCGCTTCAAGACCTGGCGTGGCTCTGTCGTAGAATACCTGACTGCCACGCAGAATGCATAGGTTCAATTCCTGCGCGGATCCTGATTTTACAGCGAAAGCTGTTATGAGGTCACAACAAAGATGGCCGCCGCCGCCGCCACCACCGGTGTCCGTAACCGCTATCACGCGAAATAATAAAAAACGCGAAATAAAAAATAGCCAGG
>JALIZH010005932.1:0-12218 GCA_030522465.1 Rhipicephalus appendiculatus | reverse complement strand
GAGTCGTTGCCATAGGATCGAGGAATGACTAGCCATTTTAACATCGCAGCTCGCCGGTCTTATCTTTGTCGCCGTTAGCAACGAACGCGGCAGGCCACGCCAAGTCGTTGAAGCTGTGCGTTCTGAACTTTTTGTTTCTTTCCTTTTCTTTCTTGCCTTGACGCAACTCTTGACTTCGCGCGAGATTCAAAAGATAAAAGTCATGCGGCACGTGGTGGAAGACACGCGAACTAAACGCCGATGTCCGTGAAAGCTGGATCTGCTGAACTATGTGGGAGTGCTATCACCCCCTGTAATGTCGTTTGCTCCTCGTGCCGCACGCGCGTCTCACGGATTAGCCGCGGTTAGGTTTAACAGCCACCGAGCGGGAGGTGGCGCTGTGCTGGCGCGAGTTATAAAGTCCCTAGCGAGTTAGGGTTGCGGAGAGGCTTGCGGCGGAGAGGCTAGGCCAGCGCACGGGAAAGAGTAGCGAGTCTCTTTGGGGTTTGGCAGCGGGCGTAGGCGGACGTCTCCTGCGATGGGTCCATGGGGGCCGACACCGCGGGTCGGTTCCCGTGGATCCCTCGTGGTGAGTCGGCGACGCCGAATTGTGTTTATGTTGCTTATATATTTAATTGCCATATTGTATGGAGTTAGCGTTTCACTAGTGATGTATTAGATTCGGCTGGCGATATCGCCGTGATGTAAAAGCAATTAATAAATGTACTCGTGTTGGTTTGCAAGACGCGGCTCACTCTCGAGACCCGACAGCTGGTGCCACTTCGTCGCAACCGCGGCTCTCCTGGAGCCTAATATTCAAATCGCTCACAACCTAGATTAAAGGAAAGAAGTGTAAATTGAAGGGCTCGTTTTCTTTGTTAAACACAATATTAATGAGAACTAACAGACAATGATGCCAAAGAATGATGCCTTTTCTTGGCCTCATTGCCTGTTAGTTCTCATTAATATTGTGTTTAACAAAGAAAACGAGCCCTTCAATTTACACTTCTTTCCTTCATTCATAACGAGGGTCTCGTTCTGGCAGACTTGATGCCTTAGGTAGTATTCGAGGGATTATTAGTCAGCTGCCAGCTCTTCTTAATAAGATCACGTGCTACGTGACGCCAACAGCCAAAAAGAGTATTCAACACTCGCCGTAATGACAACTGGTGGCGCTGACTGACGCTCCCACGTTTAAATGCACATATATACCCTATAAATAGGACGGAGGGATGACCGCCGCCGTAGCTCAGTGGTAGACCATCGGACGCGTTATTCGAAGGTCGCAGGCTCGGTCCCTGCCGGTGGCAATTTATCTTTTCGTCCACTTTTTCTTTCTTCATATTTACATTACAACTACTTCTAATAACAGCCCCTTTCCTTGGCATCATTGTCTGTTCTCATTAACAGCCTAAATTGGTATTTCTAGACGTATACCGTAATATTCGTCTGCTTATCCTACAAAATCCGGCCACAAGCAAATATTTTGATATATGCAAGGGCAATTTCTTGAATAGAACTCAATGAAAAGTTATAATATTCTCTGACCCACAGTTCGTATCGGTCGCATCGACAAGAGGCTTTGGCAACGACAACAAATCCTGGAGCAAACAAAGACCGGAAACATGAGCCCCTTTGTATGCATTGCAATGAGATTTCCCTTTGTATTGTGCTTTTTTGTGCGTGCGAGGTAGTAATTTCGGACGTATCGGTTAAGAGCCACTCTGGTCAAGGCATTCGCTAGTTTAAACTAAGATCCATATGAGAGGGCAGGACGCTTGCAGCTGGCACGTCACGCCTTCTACCCAACGGTGTAACAAATCGTGGTCATTTATATAGCTGCTTGCATGTCACTGCCGAAACGTCGCGCTAATTAATAGTATTTCGAATCCTTCACCTTATATGCGTACAATTCGAGTTTATCACATCATACGCAGACATCCTGAACAACACCGTGATATCGTATCGTGACCAGACAGCAACCCAGAAGGCGTCAGCTCTTTACCAGGGTTGCATCAACATTGGTGAGTACTTGCTCGTCCCTGCATCCATGTTCCTTGCTAGCGAACGACGTCCGCGCCGTATCACCGAGATGCAGAGTTACCGTTGCTCATTTTTTTAAACCAATTCACTCAAGGCGTTTTAGCCAATATTGTTTGAATTCGTAACAGAGCACACGTGATCTAAAGCCCGAAACCTACGCTTAATCAGTCGGTGTTACCGAATTACCAAAGAGCGGCTCATTGAACTATTTAGCAGGAAGGGCTCAGATCGATACCAAAATGCTATCTCCCCTGGAGTCCATAGTCGTGATGACTGTTTAGGACTCTTCCCATACGTGCTTCTGTAAGCTCTGCCCGGTGGTGCCAACATGTTGGAGCGTACAACTTTGTCGCAGACCTGCGCAACAGCAGGGGTGTCAAGCCCCTGGAAGACTTGGTCCGTTACTTCGATCCTTGGTCACTGGCCGACCCTGAACCGGACGGCGGTGTTCCGAACCTTCTTCATACTGGGCAACGTCATCCGAGAGCTGGGTCTAGACGCCATCATGACAGTTCGCGTCGGGATCGACTACCACAACAGCGACCGTTACCTAGTCTACGTGAGCGCGGGCTTGTCTACCTGTCCGTCTCTTTACATACGTTGAGTAGATTTGTGGAGAGTGCGTGACAGAGGGAGGTGGGGGGAAGGGGGCTCAAGGGGTGAAGGGGTTTAAAGGAGCCACTCATTCCACAACGGAGTTTAGGGTTGCTGAAGGCAATGCGACAAATGCAGGACACTGTCTAAGCCTTACGGAAAGTGAACTGAAGCATACTAGAAAGTGAACCGTATTTCATAACGTTCACATACCAGTGCACCATACGGAGCCACATAAGCGTGGATTTGCACACGTTGCATGTGGACGTTGCAGAGTCTGTTCGTAAGGGATCAAACTATAAGCCGGAGCCTAGGTAAAGATTTTCTAAAGCCGCTTTGAAACTGCCAAATAGCTTAGACACCGCCTTAATTCATTATCAATAACTTAGGGGTTTTGATTGTAGTTTACAGACCATTTGCCTAACACGCCTTTCTCTTTCACGTTGCCAATGTGCACGCAGATCGGGCAGCCGTCGTTCGGTGTTGAGTCAGTGGTGTTGAGGGGCCGCTTCCGGTCGCCCTTCTTCCGCATCTTGCATCCGGTACAAGATCTACATCTACCGGTGCGCGCTGCTCATGGGCGCCACTGTCGCGGCAGCCGACGTCGTCAACGAGATCGTCGCCTTCGAGGCCAAGCTGGCAGCCGTGAGTTTCTCGTCGCTGAATGTGTTTACGCGTTGCCTATGTGTGTTGCGTATGTAGTAGTCTACCAGTATCCCTCAAGAGGAAGGTATATAACAGCTGCACCTTACCGGTACTCACCTACGGAGCAGAAACCTGGAGGCTGACAAAGAGGGTTCAACTTAAATTGAGGACGACGAAGCGAGCGATGGAAAGGAAAATGATAGGTGTAACCTTAAGAGACAGGAAGAAAGCAGAGTGGATCAGGGAACAAACGGGTGTTAAGGATATCATAGTTGAAATCAAGAAGAAGAAATGGACATGGGCCGGGCATGTAGCGCGTAGGCAGGATAACCGCTGGTCATTAAGGGTAATTGACTGGATTTCGAGAGAAGGCAAACGCGTGAGAGGGAGACAGAAAACTAGGTGGGCCGATGAGATCATGAAGTTTGCAGGTATAAAGTGGCCAGGGTTGCCGTTGGGTGGACATTGAAAAGGCGCCAGAACTCACGCCAAAAGTAGCCAAAGTAGCCATGTCATTTGATATCGCCAAATTCCTAGCCAAATAGAACAGAAGCGGTATTGTCAACAGTCTTTACTATTGATGAATAAATAAAACCATTTTCAATCAGTAAAACCACAAATTTAAAAAAGAGCCATGGCGCCAACTGGAAATTTTCGTCGCCAACGGGGTCCAAAAGTAGCCAATTTGGCGCAAAGTAGCCACCAACGGCAACCCTGAAAGTGGCAGTAGAAAGCACAGGACCGGGTTGATTGGCGGAAAATGGGAGAGGCCTTTGCCCTGCAGTGGGCGTAGTCAGGCTGATGATGATGATGATGATAATTTGTGTGTGTGTGTGGGGGGGGGGGGGTTAGCGGAGAAGGGGACAAGGGATGAAGTGGGCAAGAAAGAAAGTGCTCGGGAGCTGTACCTCTGACAGCCATCTATACAAAGGCTGAGTGAAAATATGTGGTGTACTGTCTCGCCCTTATGAGATTTTCTTTCGCGCTTTAGTTTTATTAGGCTTTATCAACTCTTCGCTCACAGTAACGTCTTTGTAAGCTATGAAGTGAATCTGTGAACGGATCACTGGTGGGGAAAAGTGGTTCCGGGAGGCGACTGAGATTTCGGTCCGTATTCACAAATCAATTCCACTGCCACGCAACAACAGCAGCGAACAGAACCACAGTGGAGCAAGTGCTGCGAACTGCTTGCTTCGTTCAGTGCACCAGACGGTTGTTACTATGTGCTCTACCCCTACACGTGAACACAGCTACATATACAGGGTGTCCCACGCAGCACGATTTAAAAAAAGAGGAACGGCGTTAGGCGAAGCTGACCTAGTGCATAATGTTCCCAAGTATACTGCCGCTACTATTTTTTCGTTAATTTGAATTAATTATTTAGTCCTAATTAATATCGTAACTCCGAAAATACTCACCTAATTATCAAAGTGTCAATGAGGCAAATGTGGGCATGTTGAAATGAGATCTATCTGTGCTACTTTAAACAACGTACTAATTGCGCGCTAATTTCGGATTCGATTGTTGCTTGATGCATGGCCTCCGAGATTGCGCCGGCGCGCGGCCTCGGAGGCCATGCATGAAGCAACAATCGAATCCGAAAGAAAAAAAAATTAGCGGGCAATTAGTATGTTGTTGAAAGTAGCACAGATAGATGTCATTTCAACATGCCCACATTTGCCTCATTGACACTTTGATAATTAGATGAGTATTTTCGGGAGTTACGAAATTAATTAGTACTAATTAATTAATTCACATTAACGAAAAAAAATAGTAGCGGCTACTACAGTATACAGGGAACATTATGCACTAGGTCTGCTTCGCGTAACGCCGTTCCTCTTTTTTTAAATCGTGCTGCGTGATAAATGGGACACCCTGTATAACCGCAATACGTGCGCACCTCAACGCGAGTATCCGTAGTGACTTTCATGTAATTAGGAAAACACCCATGGTTAAAGAAGCTAGTACGTTGATAAAATGTCACAAATAACTCAAGCTCGCGCGCCAACAGAAGTGTTATGGTAGCTGCGCATGTGACCACCCCAATGCCGGCACCATGCACGCAATCACCCACGAGTATAGCCGTAGGCGTGCGCAGGGTTCTCCTTCAAGGGGGGCGAAGGTTCGTCGCAGCGCCACCCCCCCTCCCTATTAAGTCAATATATGGGGCAGACGTTGCGCCCCCCCCCCCCCCCCCTCCTAGGTGACTAGCGGGGGGCGGTCGCCCCCACTGTCCCCCCCCTCGTGCGCACGCCTATGAGTATAGCAATCGTTCTCAAATCATACCCGCTCTGCCCCTTAACGGCCCATAATCAACATTACCTTTTTAACAAATCAATGTGTAGCCCGAGCTTCTTCGCGTGAAGCAACCTCGACAACACCACTGCAGTCGCTTTCGGATCACTAAAGAGCATGCTCTATTCTATTTTAGGAAGGCGTTTGGCCAATAGCAAGTAACAATATGAACAGTGCAGTGCATCTCTCAATGGACATCACAACTACGTAGATTTTGCTACGAGTGCGTCAAAGGCTGCAACCTTGTGAATAGTTAATAACTTTATACGTGGATCGGCAGACGTACCCACAATTGCTGCTCATTTCAGATATCGTGATATCGTGGTGTCAGGAAAGAGCCAATTCACGACACGTTCGTAAATGTTGTACGGTATAATTACATAACGATTTGTTACAGTGACGTCTAGTTGATAAGACCATAAATTGATTACTGCTGAATCGAGAACCTATTCTTCTTGCAGATTATGGAGCCGCCAGAGGCTATCCACAACCCGAAGCGAGTCTACAACCTCATGAGCCTGCGCACTCTCGAAGGAGCCATTCCAGAGGTGAGATGTCATTTCTTTAGATTTGGACCTTTCCGTAAGGTCAAATTAACCTTGGAGATTGCTGAGGCGTGCTGCGGTGCGCGTTTCGTCAGTGCATATTCTTTAGACGTGTGCCGCCCAAGGTACTGCACCGCCTTTCTAGAGACATAGCGCCCATCATCTTTGCATGTATATCGTCCGTTTACTAAGTCGGGGCGAGTGACAGCAAATAGAAGAACTGCACACAGGCAAGTTTAATGCATACTAGTAACAGCAGTCCATGGGTGAGTACAACTGCACCGGGTAACAAAATGACTTTAACGGCACGTACAAACAGGAGGGCACAGGTACGATGTAACTTATGGCACTGCGGCACTATCCACAGATCACTGATAAAACATGGACCATCTCCCCGAAGGGAACCCTGATGGGATGCGAAGCAGCAGCGGTGCGCACGGCGTTGACCCGGTTGAAACGGGCGTCATCGCAGATTAACGAGCCGAAAGAGTGTTTCCACTCGACGTGCGGTCGGAGCGTTGCGGGCGGTGGAGAGGGTGAAGCGAGAGAGAAGTGACACGTTCAGAGGTGTTGCGAGCGGGCGGAGCAGCCGGCAGCTGCGGGCGCTGCCGCGAGCATGCTGCGGGTGAGGGAGAGAGTGACGTCAGCGCGCACCTGCGAGGGAAGCGTGCGAGGGGAGCGTGACCTACTTGGCAACGCTCCAACACCTACGGCGAGGGGAACGCGTTGCGGCGCATTCGTACGGACTTACGTAACGTACGGCGTTACACACGTGAGTCAAATAGCTGCTTCGCACCTAAAAGCTGAAAAGAACACAAAAAAATCACTAAGTTTGCACAGAATCACATATCAGTTGGGAAGAGGTGTACATTTGCACTCAAAACATGCGGCGATCACGCGTGTTGGCGCCTTAGGCCGGCTCATATGATGCATGCATTGCGAAAAGTGTGGCGAAAGTGACGCCAAATTTATGGGGCAGACAAACCGGTATGGGGCAAAGCAAAACAGCGGAAGCCCCGCGGCGTGCTTTCCACGCTGGTTCGTTTCTGCGCAGATTTGTTGCCCCGACGTAAACTTAGCGCGTTTTGTGCGGTTTCGCATGCAGTAAAATGTTGCAAGCAGACGTTTACCAGGCTGTTAGGGCGTGGCAGGCCCGAGCGCTGTGAGCTGAAATTGTTCGAGGAGCGTTTTTGTGCAACAGTACAGAAATTACCGGTACGTGCCGTAATAAAAAATCATTCAGCCCCTGCATTCGTTGTGCTCGAACTCACCTGGCTGTGACTTACGCGTTCTGCTGGGCAGCGTTAGGCCTTTCTTTCTCTTCGGCGCAACTTTGTGTTTGACAAAACTTTATTTCGAAAAAAGGACACCGCCGTATTGTATTCGCGATCGTGCACGTAAAGTTTGTAATTCCACTGCGCTCACAACTACTACCATGCAGTGCGCACACACCGCGCTTTACATACACCACGTAGTCCGATAACGACAACAGTTTATTGCCCTCCCGTATGAACGAAAGAGCCTTTAAAAACGCGATACGATGCCTACGGCGCATCAGACGCCAAAAACAGAACTTCACGGGTGTTCTGAGTTGACACAATGCGTGAGAACCAACAGAGCGCACAACTGAGAGCTTCGCATGCAAGTACCATGCATTAGTGGTCAGCAGTCCAGCGATCGTATACGTATACATATGAAAAGTGACACCCGGTACTTTCCGCAGTGCACGCGATTTTTACGGGGTAAACGCAACAGCTGGTCATTGCGTAGCTTTCCTGAAAACATGCACAGAAAGAGCAGCACGACTGAATCGACTGTGCCGCTTGCACGGCGAAAAAAAAAAAAAAGGCTGCAAAAGTTCCGCGACTGTTGCAACTTCCGAAGAAGAAGTTGCTACGTTCTCGCGCGGCTCGAGGCCTCGAGACACGTTCTGCTTTGCCCAGTTTGACCAGCAGGTCATGCATGAGTTTTCTACCGCATAAAAGCCTTTAAGTTCGTTATCGAAGGCGTTTGTCTCTTCAGCGACTCGCCAACTCGCTCGGTGCGCGCAGGCGCTTGCAAACGACGCGACGGAAATCGCACAATGGTTAGCTGCTCCTTCGCTAGGAGGCGATGCGGGTGTTTGCGAGGTGGAGGCTTCACGAATGTGACGTCAGGGCACGAATGTGACGTCAGACTCTGCCCAGGCGGCGCTGCGAAAAACGCCGCCGCCAGCACCCCCCATCGCCTCCCTGGCCATAACTGGGTAGTGCAAAGAGGGCCGACCACAAGCGAGTGTACGTAGGCCACTATATAATCCCCCCTCATTCGTTAGTGTTGAGGCGCGGTTTCCTGAAAATCAAGGACCTAGAAAGCTTCTTCCGTCAATCCGCCCTCGCTTCAGAAAAGTAGGAAGCTCATCAAAGCGAACTGCGTGTACAATGCAAAAGATGTTCCAGTTATTTCGGCGTGCTGCAACCCGCAAGTGCAAGCGAGCATCGCATGACACCGATTTCGGGGCAAGCACTCCGACGTGCGTTCTGTAACGCCTAAATGCGTTAAATTTGGGCATATACGTTATGTCAACGCGATGAAGTACATACACGAGGAATGTATCTTACGATCAGTGGTGCGAAGCTCGCTTTATCAGGCACGAATGGCCCCGGCGATTTTCGCCTTTGCACTTGCATTCTCCATCCATCTCTCGCTTCCTGTGCGTTGAGCTGTTATTACGCACCCTCGAATGTTCTCTTGACGGTTGTCTTCCGTTTATGTATACTGCAAATGGGGATACGTGCGTGTCCACTTTCTCGGTGTACAACGAAGGCAAAACCGTGGCCTCCGAGATAGCTCCAGAAGTCGCGGAGACCACGGACAAGAAAAACCTGACGGTGGTCGCGACCAACGTTTTGCGATTTACTTGTATGACGCACGTGTTAGCATTTGCTAGTTAAAGCTGGAACTTCGAGCCTTCAAAGCGTACGTGCGCAATGCTGTGTGGTGACGACCAATTCAGATTTGGGTGGTCGCTGAGTGCGCGATGTTTATCGCACTTTCTCATGCGACCGGCTGTGGAGAACGCGAGTAATTCGCTTACCCAACACGTTCGTAACGGCCCGTATCCAGCGCTCTCGCCGTTCTGCTTCGTGCGACAGCTACGGATATCGGTAAATCCGCGTTCAGACTGCAGTCGCATCTGTCATAAGTGCCGTATCGCGTAACAGCTGTATCGTCCATTTGCGTAGCTAGCGTCCAGTTATGTTCACATTGATCTTTCCTGTACGACACGTTTTTTACGACGTGCCAATGACCACTCTGAATGTGCGTTGCGTCCTCGCTACAATGGACCTTTCCAGAAATCGCAGCGCCGCGCCTTCCCCTGGTGGATCGGCGCTGGGGCATTATGGGAGAGCGGAGCGCCGGGCGGGCAGAGCAGACGCTTTCCCGCTTTCGCCTGCTTTCGTCGCATGCCGTGAAAGGTTTTGGATGGTGTAAGGTGCTGCTGTTGTGAAGAAATGGCTACTTCTGAGCGCTCCGACTTCCATGCATGCAAACTAGACTGTGTCGTTCTTCCCAAATAGCCAGAATCATCACTGAACATGCTGAAGAAGAAGGAAAGCGGCGGACAAACCTGTTCTGTTCTTGGATATGAGAACACGCGAAAGACACCGGATGTTTCGTTTCATTGCTCGGTGCTACTTCAGGACTTGAATTTTCGTGATGCTGCAGCTAAGTTTGACCTTTGTTAAGATGCTTGTGTTCTCATTCACTGTGATTACAGGGCTGGGACTTTAAACATGAAGCATGCCGTGTAACTGCGCGAAATCATAAAGGCGAAAGGCTTACATGCTCTGTTAAAAGCTCACAGCGTCTCTTATGCATTCGCCGAAGACTCGAAGGCGAAAGCCATCTTCTTTTTCTTATTAGTCTATGTAATAATCCTGCTGCGCCAGTGCATGAGTGTCAGCAGGATTTTGTCTTGTGTGCTGACCCGTCTTGCATCGCGGCTGGGGGGAGGGGGGAGAGCACTGGTGTAGCTTGTGTGGGCGGCAAGTGCTGGTGTGACTTGAGGGGGGCAAGTGGCGCTTTTGCACCCCCCTGCCGACGCCCATGCCCGCCACCATTACACCACCCTTCGAAAGCTTGCTACACCTAACGAGGTTTTGCACTGCCTCGCAGATCGGAGGTACCTCATGATTCTGCATTGCCTCCGTGATAAGACCACCTTTGACCAAGCTAGGATGTTATGTGATGACGTGATCATGTGAAGTCACGTGACGTCCTAATGGCGTCACAATTTTTTGGCGATCTTTGACGTGATATATGGTGTCATCATCACGTGATGATGAATTATCGCATCACTCGACGCCACCGACGCGGGACGCCGATGGTCAAGTTTCACGTTTGATGAGGCATCTATAACGTTTTCACCTAAAAACACAAAAGTTGACCGTCGGTGGCTTTGGCGTCCCGCGGCGGCGGCGTCAACAAGAGTGATACAAAAATCACCACGTGATGGCGTCATCATATGACGTCGTCGTGACAGTGCAGCTCATCAGAATGTGTGAGGTCATCATGACGTCTCATGATCACGTCATCACACGACATCGTCGCCTTGCTCGGCCTCCGTGATCGGCCCACCGATCACGGAGGCCTAGCAAAACCAGGTAGGGTGCTGAATGTTTGGAGTGCTTCCGGTCATAGAACCAGTGCAAAACCACGTTAGGTGCAGAAAACTTTCGCAAGGGTGCGGGAAGGACCAATACGTCGACTGCAGAAAAAGAAGACTGCTTTCGCCTTCAAGTCGTCTCGGGCGAATGCATAAGAAACCCTGCGAGTTTTTATTGCACTTTACGTAGTGTTTATTTTGCTGTTTGCTGCTTGATTATGTTGAATCGGATTTGCTCGTTATTCACCATAAACCTAGAGGCGTGGCAATACGCCTGTGGCAAACCTTGAGTTGTTTTGTCCATTGCCCTTTTGGTAAAAGCGACAGGAACAGCTGTATGTTTTTCGGCAGCCGAGGGGCATCTGCATCACGACAAATCACTAAATGAGCATAATCACAAATTGTAATGAAACAAGGGAGCGCAAACAGTAAAATGCAATATTGTGTAAAGTATGCACACGAACGCTCATTCTATTATATATTCCTTAACATTGTTAACTAGGGAGTCACGACCTTTTGCGCAATCAGGTCCAAAATTCTTGAGGTAATTTCCAACTCACGGTCGAGAAAACAGGCGCGATACAGAGGCAGCATGTTTTACGTTGTTCGAAAACAAATACAGGGAAGTCAAATGTGCAGAATATTCTCGCTTCATGCAGTGCGACACTGTGTCGTGATTACGCGATCTTCATCCCCACCCGACAGCACTCACTTGATGTCCGCTCTTTGGGCGTGTTGGTAGCTGCTTTTTACTACTCTCAGCGTCCCAAGTGCGAAGTTTCCAACACGTAGCATGTGAAGCGTAGTTGGGCTCGAACCCATTTATAAGGGTGCGATTTTGACATCGATTATCATGCGCGAAGTGCCACGGTCCTGCGTATCGAGCTGAAGCGTATCACGAGCGATAGTGCCCAACGAAAAGTACCAATAATATTTTATTGTCATGTTGACAATAAAAAAAGGGAGGGAAGCTTCCGCTACTTGTAAATACGATCAAAAAAGCACATGGGACTCGCCGCGAAAGCCGTATAGAGTTTCCAATTCAATGGGCCTTTTCGCGGGTACGTGACCATTTCCCCCGTGTCAATAATAAGTCAAGGATACTTACTGTTTGCTGGGTATTATTCATGTTGCTCTGGGTTTTGCCTCTTCTGTGAGTGCAGACTGAAGCAGGGTTATCACGTGCGATATTCGTGCAACGACGCGCTAGTACGCCCGCACGCTGCAGCGAGGTAAGCCAACGCTTCCGCGAGCAGACGACACTCCGCCGGCGCTCCGGCTTCCCATAACGCTTTGCGGCCGCCATAGGTGGCGCGCGGGAATTTCTGGAAAGGTCCATTGTTGCAGCCTAGCAAGGTTCGCGTGTTTGGTCATGGTTGGGCTGGTTGGGTTAAAGAGGAGACGCGACGAGCGCTCTCATTAACGCACGTCGCGTCTGCCCTCTAGTTCGGCAAACAACTGCACAGAGA
>JALIZH010005930.1:0-12250 GCA_030522465.1 Rhipicephalus appendiculatus | reverse complement strand
GCGATGAGTGAAAGCGTCAACGCCGCCGCCAGTGTAAGCATTAGCGCCCGCTGCTTCACATCTACACATGGTTCCCTTTAGCGGGAGATGGTGTAATTTTTATATATATATGTACCTACAAACATGGTTTTCGGTAAATTTTATTGTCGTTTATAAACGCAAACTGTTTTTGTGCCGCGCACCTTCTTTTTTTGCGCAACGCGCGCCGAACACCGCGAGCGCCTTGCACCGCGTGCCGTTTCTCTTTTTTATTTTTTTTATTTTATTTTTTTTTTTGTTATTGCGCCGGCGCCGAGTGGGAAGAGCGTCTACTGCTACCTTAGACAAAGCGCCCGTGCTGCGCTAGAATGATGGTAGTCATTTCACAATTCACGATGGTGAAAGTGAAGACGACCATTATAACCAGTTGTGCACAGAGCTTATTTCTTTTATTTAACCTCGAATTTCTGGTGCGCTAGAAGCAAACCGCTCGGCGTTCGGCGCGCACGGCGTTTAGTTGTGTTTTCGAGCCGGCGATGCCTTCCAGGGAGCTTCAACGGCGAACGGGTGCCGGCCTAAGGAGCTTCGCTCCTAATAGATGTTCTCGTTTTACCGGGTTGAGTGCTGATGAGGTGTGTACATTCGATGTGGTCGACCCTGCACACGGCATATGTTTCGACCGCACTTCGCGGGCATCGAAATATGGCCGGTACGAACCCGTCACTTTCGGGACAGCAGCCAAGCAACGTCACCATTACACCACCTTTCCATGACTTGGATGTCTGGCTTTCTTACCTGGAAAGAACGAGCTAAAAAAAATCACAAGTGGCAACGCTATTTTCACAGCTTTCCTTTAGACTCATGCAGGAGAGAGTCCTGAGGATAAGTTGTTCTGCATCAAATCGGCCATCGAATAGAACCAAAACGCTGCTAGGAAAAAAGAGTCCCTGGACCCACGCTTCCTTAGGAATGAAGAGTGTGAACTCCGACCTTATTTTTATTTGGATTTGAGCAACGCTTCGTGGAGCGTAGCCATGCATAATTCATGTGCGCTTTAGAACAAGGCCTGGTGCTGGCACGTCAAGTAGCCTTCGTACCATGACTGGGCTGGAAAGAAAGCGTGGGCAGAAAGCGATGAAGATATGAACGAACAAGCCGCATTAATGTCATAGTGGCCGCAAAGTGACTGGTGCTTACATGAGATAGCGGTACGATGCTTTCTTTTGTGTGTGAAGCTTTTTTGTACTTGAGTGGAATCACGACTTCAAATATCGTCGCGCCTGTACGTAAGCCGTCAACTTCCGAAACAAAGAAGAGTGCAGTGGTATAAGGGCTCCAGGAATGAGGGTTTCATGTTCCGAACTTTACACTTCCGTTTCAGCCATGCGAACCCTCGGAAAAAGCAAAGAAGCATTTTTAGTGCCATAGTTAACGCGAGTTTTACTCTGCAAATCTGTAGGAAGCACATGCCTGACGTAAAATTAAATGCATGAATAAAGTAAATTGGAGAGGCATTTTCTCGTTGTTAAGAACCAGGCCGCCTGACTTGCAGCGATGGATATAAGGTCCAAACCATAGGTCCCTCCTGGACTTCATGGAGGAAACGCAGCTACACAGTTTTGTGTAATATGTATTGATGCCTAGGGGCACACTCACGCAATAAAAAAAAAAAGAAGAAGAAGAACGCTGGCCAACATACGAGCCTCCATCGTTCGTCCGCTTTTTTTTTCTTTTGCCAATATTCAGGTTTAATGGTCATTCCCGCGACTGCGATTACCTTGAATATGCGCTGATTGAAATGAAAGTATCACAAACCTTAAACCCAGCCACAGAAAACTCAGTCTCTGCTTTACTGTCGTGCAAATCGCCACACAGATCATTTGCCCATTTCGTCATTCTACGTTGTCATTTCTAATGATATTGTTTAAAAAATAGAGAGTATTCTACCAATGAAAACTGCGAACATTTCAGAATGAAAGCCCTATATAATAATACCACGCGTTTTCGCTTGTCCATCTTTGTTGCTAATGGCAATCTCCGGTATGAGTACTCTTCAGTTTTGGGAAACAAATATAGGGGTACTTACAATGTATTTATGTTACATAAATATTCTGCAACTTTCTTTATAGATATAACAACATTGTTGCAGTAATTATGTGCTATTGCATGTCACGTGTAGAAATGAACTATCGCTTGTGTGGAAAAAATAGAGCACAAGGGGAACGCTAATAGAGAAATAAGGATCCGGGGAAAGCAGTGAAGTACACCTAAGTACTTTAAATTCAACATTTTTTTAAGGGACGCATCTCCGTGCTCATTGAACGCGAACTGTTGCATCAACATTCCTATATTTATATATAGTTAGGACGCGCGCGTGAGAACGCTGTCGCCAGAGGGCACCTAGTAACACGATTTTTCTACGCATCTTACAAATTATCTGTGACAGCTTTTGGCACGTTGCATGTGTCCTCCGCCTCAATTTGCATAGGGAATTCTGCGGCCATCGGGCGCAAGGCGCAAGCGGCTTGCCTTGCTTAGTTCACAAGATTACTGGTCTTAGCGGCTTCGCAACACTGCTCGTCGACACACAGCTCATTACCTTCCTGGTTGACGCAGGCTGTCGGCGCTTAGAACTCCAAAATGTGGGAGAAAACACAGGAGGGAGTTAGACGGGTGAATAACGCCTGCCATCTCTACTTGTGGTCGCCCGAAGCAACATGATTGCAAACGAAGTTATGCTAGAAGTTATGCCTCTATAGTACGATTAATGATGTTGCTTAATGTCTTTTTCGAAAAAGGCACTGGTTAAGATTACAAAACGCTCTCTCTTCTGGTGAACAAACTATTTTTTTCGAGTGGTATCAAATAAAAAAAGAAACGAAGATTGGTTTGACCTTGTTAGTGCAGAAAGGCGACACTTGTACATATTACTGCAGTAGCGTTGAGTGTTTTGTAAAAGACTGGAAACAAGAAACCTGACGACGAGAAGTATTTCACTTAATGGATCTCTAGAGTTTAGACGAATAATAATTATTATTATTATTATTATCATCATCATCATCATTATTATTATTATTGTTGTTATTATTATTATTATTATTATTATTATTATTATTATTATTATTATTATTATTATTATTATTATCATTATTATTATTATTCGATATGTATGCGTACACAAATACCCAAGGACAATGAGGAAAGGTGGAGAGAGCACGCTGACAGCTGCCACCTAGAAGGGCACAGGGCCTGCCTACTGTTTTGGGAGGAGGAAAGAGATCAAGGAAGGGCAGATATGAGGAAAGACAGAGGAAATAAAGACGACGATATGGACAAAAATAAGTAAAAGTACGAAAAAAAACGGGTCGTTACGAGCTTGTGGTGCGAAAACTGAGGAAGCAGCAGACATGTTGGCCTTCCCTAGCGTGTCTGAAACCTCCAACTCGCCATGATTCTCCACTCGTTTCCGCTTAACCATGCTTTATCCTCCCACTTTGTTTCCCCCTTCTCACACTTACATCACTAATCTTCACCCGCAATTCTTTCTCACCACCTTGCTATACTTTACTATACAAGGCTATGCTGTGCTTTACCCTCCTCCATGTTTTTTTCGCGGCGAAGCTCCTAAGGGTGTGGATCTGCCCCTCCTCTGTAGTAGTAGTAGTAGTAGCAGGTAGATAGCCACGTATAGTGGAATGTACCCACTCCACGTGATAAAGATGACGATGACGCAGTATAGTGGAATGTACCCACTACACGTGATAACGAGGACGATGACGCTGATGACCATGAAGTATAAGCGCGTTGCAGACCACACATTCTATTTCTGCCATGGATGAAAACGATCGAGCTTCGCCCACTCATCATCATTCAGTTCGTAGATATGGCGTGATTTTTTTTCCTCCTTACGCTCAAATCTCTCCTCCTGACCTTCAGCTACATCTTTTACCCCCCTTGTTATAATATTGTTACAGGAATGCATGTTATGCATGTAGCAATATACTGTACATGTCCATGCTGTGTTTGCCCTCTTCACTCCTCCTGAACCTCGCTTCCATTTACCACCCCTTACTATGCTATACTACAGGTGACTATGCTATGCTTCCACTACGCTGTGCACAACTAAGGCTACTTTTATGCGCTCGCCGGATTCAGCCCTACCTCAGGTTTGAACAGCTCAGCTGTTGAAAACTTCCGTAAACGTGTCGCCTGATAAGTCTGGTTCGAAAAAGTCATGACAGTGCGATGTGCCTGGTCAAGTCGGACAGCGCACCATCTGAGAAAGAGGTAATCGTGAAGGATCACACTAACATCAAATAAGTCGATATACCTTAATCAAAAATGCTCGCTGCGTAAAGAATGCTGGACACTGTAGTATGAGATGCTCAAGTTTTGTGCAGGGACCACAAGGTGCATACCACTGATTGTAGTGGGAAAAACAATCATGCAAATAATAAAAATACCACGCTCTATCTCGCATCTCTTATGACACATACGGCACGATATTTCACATTTTGGGTGCCAAAGCAGTCGGAACGAATGATATATTTATATATTAAACCAGGGGTATAGAGGGCATTTCCTCTATTCGGCGGCAAGTGTGCTAGACTTCGGTTGTCTTAAGGAAATTTTCATGAAGACCGCTTCACGCCGGGAACTTTATTGCATACTGGTAACATAAGTTCAGGTAACTACAACCACACAGGCAACAAAGGATTGCTCTGACTATACTTTAACACACGCACGGCCACTCGATAATAAAAAAATTACACCATCTCCCGCTAAAGGGAACCATGTGTAGATGTGAGAAGCAGCGGGCGCTAACGCTTACACTGGCGGCGGCGTTGACGCTGGCGCTCATCGCAGCGTTGCGCAGGAGAGAAAACTGGGGAGGCGCAGCAAGCAGGCAGCGATGGAGCAGTTTTTCCTACTGGAACATGCCAATCGCTGCTAATGGGCAATGAGAGACAGAAGACTCCGACTGGACACGGAGACCCGCACTCCGCTTTTAGTTAACGCGCACGCTGCGAATTTTTATTGTTCAACAACGCACAGGGAGAAATCTCCCACCGGCACCACATTGGAGGTCAAGATCCATTGCTATATATACGGGATGGCCAGTGAACGGTTGTGCAGCGCGAGCAGTCGGTTTTTTCAACCAAGAAAGTCGCTAGCAGACGCTGCCCTGCGTCGGCGTCGCGAGGAGAGAGAGAGAGGAGCGTAGGAGAGGAGAGAGAGGGGGTGACACGCATGCGCAGTGGGAGTGTGAACGCCGTGGGCAGGGATGCGTAGAGGAGAGAGGGGGGAGCGTAGGAGAGGAGAGAGAGGGGGACGCGCATGCGCAGGGGGGGAGTTAGACGCCGCGGGCAGGGATGGAGAGAGGGGGGGGAGTGTAAGAGGGGAGAGAGGAAGGGAGGCGCATGCGCAGTGTGGGTGTGGTTGCCGCGGGGAGGGATGCCTAGAAGAGAGAGAGGGGGAGAGGAGGTTTTTTATTTTTATTTTTTTTTACTGTTTGCGCATGCGCAGTAAGGGTGGGCACGCGGCACACCACCACCACCACCACCACCACCACCGGATTAAGCTTCGCCATAAGATGCTTCACATCTAAAAGGTGGGCTTGTTGCGTACCATGAAAATGCCGGGAGCTGCCTAGTTGAGCCTATGGCTGCTGTGGCGCCACAAGAAGGGTCGCTCCAGAATTTCTAAATGAAAACACGAGTGTTAAATGCGAAGCATTTCTTAGCGAATCTTCGGCGACTTTGGAGCGTATCTATTCATCTATCTATCTATCTAGCCGCCTACGACTTTGTGCTCTCCTGGCCGTATCGTTAATGGGATTTATACCAAATTTGGTATGGCATAACCTGACTGCATGACGAACATGTAAAGGGCTGGTCATATCATGAAAATCATGACTAATTTGTCATGAAAAAAGTATAATTTACATGCCACGCTCATGGCGCGCTCGCGGCCCTTTCGCTAGCTTGATATACACCAAATTTGGGATTGAGTGACGTGACTGTATGACGAACATAAATGACAAGTGGTTATATGCAACACGACGTGCATGTCATGTACAACATGATTTTACATGCCATGCTCATGGTGCGCTGACGGCCGTTTCGCAAGCTTGATATACACCAAATTTGGTATTTCGTGACGTGACTTTATGAAGAACATAAATGCCCAGTGGTAATATGAAAATCATGACATGTCATGTGCAACATGACCTTGCATGCCACGCCTCCGCTTTATTAATTTCGTGGACGGGTGCGCCACACAGCTTGGTATACACCAAGTTTGGTATTGAGGGACGTGACTGTACGACGAGCATAAATGACAGGTGTGACTGGCACTACGACCGCATGTCATATACAACATGATTTACATGCCACGCTCATGGCGCGCTGACGGCCGTTTTGCTAGCTTGATATACACCAAATTTCGTATGGCGTGACGTTACTGTATGACGAACATAAATGCCACGTGGTAATACGGAAATCATGACATGTCATGTGCAACATGATCACCCTTGCATGCCACGTTCATGACACTCTCGTGGCCGTTTCGACAGCTTGATATACAAATTTTAAGGTAAAAGCCTTTAATGTCTCATGTTCACGCCCGCCCGTCCGTCCGTCCCTCCAGCCGTGCCCTGGCACAGTGCCAGGTGGGCGCCGGGGCGCGCAAACGGACGCCGGTTGCGTTGGACTTCACAGCGCTCGCGCTTTGCTTGCGTAGCATCGCTGTGCCCAGCGTCTCTAATCATGCGGCAGAGGAGACGCGCGCATCACGTTCCATTCTGACCGACCCCTGTCCCAGTGGGAGTTGTGTCGGAGGAACACACTTTGGAATTGACAAAGTGTCCATCAATTTAAACGCTGGAACGCGGATGGCGTCGGCACGATGCGCAGAGCGCGAGAATACGAACGCGCATGTGAAACGGAGGCAGATTGGTCTCGTGTCTCGTTGCGATTCGAGATAAAAAATGAAGCGAACATAAGTGGCAGGTGGTAACATGAGCAAAATGTTGGCATGCATGGTTTATCTACAATGTCATTTACATTACATCTCATGGTGCGCTTACGTCCAAGTTCGCTAGCTTGATATACACCAAAATCTGTATTGCGCGACGTGACTGTATACGAAGAACTCAAAAGACAGGTCCTAACATGTAAATAATGACATGCATATTATGTACAGCATGATTTGCTCCTTGCTGGCTGCTTTTTGTGCTGCAGATTTTCTTGAGGAGCATCGAGCTCTTGGAAAATATTTGGCGATCAAGCCATCAACACACGTCTGTACGCCTTATTTTTTTTTTTTCGGAAACAAAACTCTCTTTAGTAAAACTCGTTCTTGGCCTAGTGTGTTAGACATACTTGAAATCAAAAAGGGTTGCGCGGAAAATTGGACACGATCACAAGCGAGGGTACAGGGACAAGCGCAAACTCACACTACTTTCATTCATGGGCGGAACTCCACTGAAGCGCAACCACCACCCATGGGCGGAACCACTGAATATTCAGTGGTTCCGCCCATGAATAAAGTAGTGTGAGTTTGCGCTTGTCCCTGTACCCTCGCTTGTGATCGTGTCCAATTTCCGCGCAACCTTTTGATTTCAAGTAAAACTCTCTTTCTTCATCATTTGGACTTTTTGCACGATTCAGTGTCATACTAAAGTTCGTGGTTGCCGACGCTGACATTCTTTCTTGTCGTTCAAAGACACCACGAAGCGCAATGGCTTCTTGGCATGCTCATATATTGCGGAAAACAGCGTGTCATGCATGCCACCACTCGTTTTCGTTTTGTTTGTTTTTTGCTCTAAAGGGGCGTGGGTGTACGTCTACTAGCGCTCAGGTGAACGAAACTGTCAACACAGCGTTCCCACTTGGCCCATGTGTTTCGCCGTGATACAACAGGCCGCACTTTTCTTTTTATCGACCAGCCGGGACACCGGAATGCTCTGGTATTATCTGACTTATGGCACTCAGACATCTTTGTGCATGAATGTCAGTGTTGTTGTGGCCCACTGCTTTTGTAAATGCGAGTGCTTTCTAAAACAGAACAACCTGAGACTTTCCCCCATGTACATAGCAATAAGTTGAAATTGTAGAACAGTCAAATCTGCCACTCAGCAATGTAATGGAATTGCACCAGCCGGGCTTCGTAACATTGTTTAAATACTTTTGTTTTACGCTCAGTTGGATGAGTGTAAGTCATACTGTTCCAAGAAACTTTCTGTAATATTTATCTTTTCTAGGGTGAAGCCCAATGAATGTCGTAATGTTGATTCAACTGTCCTTGGGCTTACTTGGGATGTTCTTGGTTCGGAAGTGCCATGACATCTTCTGGTACATGTGGAACAAGTTGAGAAATAGACTCCGTTAGTTTATTTTTTACGTATCTCTCAGTAGTTTGCGCGCTACATTTATTACTAGCATTTTCGAGGCGCGCCGGAAAACGGATACAATCTTCGGATGTTACCCTGTTCCCTGGCTGCAGGTAATATTTTGTTCAACAGCTTAAGTTCAGGCGGCCACTGCTGTTTCAGATTCAGCTAGTTGAGATAAAAGTGAGCTAACTACGCTGAAGGCGAGCTGAAATAAGTTGAAAGACATTTCCCAGTCTGCATGGTAATGCTTTACAGAATCCCAAGGTGTCTACGATAAAAAAAAATTGTTTGACGCAAGAATAGTTCCCATCTCGCCCTAGATTTGCACCATTTCTTTGTTTGTTTTCAACCGAGCAGCAACCAAAAAACAAAAACAAAACAGCGGGTAATATACATTCTTTGAATGAAGGCTGAGCAGTGAAATAAGGGACGGCAGGGAAGTAATTTTGCAAATCACTCACTACGGACAACACTGCTATTGTTTCGCACAGAGTACAGTGCACTTTTTTAAGCATCGAAGAGTATGCTCCGAAGCACCGTATTTTTAATCCCCACTATTAAGTGCGGGCATGCTTCATTTACCGCAAATGCAGTAACAGCTGAGCAGAGATGAAAAATAAAGAATCTTTCAGTATTAACAGAGCCATCCACAAGAAATCATAGCTCTCTGGCTTATGGTAAACGTTTCATAAAAGAGAACACATAAAGAAACAAGAAACAGCTTGAACCACAGGACTAAGAACAGAGACGGACCTTGTCCTGTGGTGAGTGATATTTCTCGTTTCCTTGAGCGTGTACCAACCAGCCCAAATAAGCACTCTAGAATACATAAGGTATTGAGAGCGTAGCAGTCTGACGAGTACAGGGAACAGTTGCATGTATTGAGAAAAATGTGAGCTTTTTATATCGCGGGGAGTGGCATAAGCTGGCCGCTAAACTTATAACTCCATCTTTAGATCAGAGCCCTATCTGGCTGGAGTCTCTTATAAATCGCAACGTATCAGTTTTCTTAACACAATGCCAAAATTAATGCAAAGAAAAAAAATATATATAATCTGCTTTTGCTTCAGTAGCTTCAACTTACAATGAAATCTCCTTACGTTTCGTAAGCTCTTCTAACAGCTTAAAGCAGCTTACCGTCGCCCAAATCACTGAATGCGACGGAAAAGCCGCCTTCATATTTTCTCTGCGCGCGTTTACCTCTCTCTCTTGCTATATGTTCTGGAGACTGAAGAGTGTGGCACATGGAAAGAGAAAAAGCCGCTAATATATTAGAGCCTTATGCTCAACTTTCTTTTCCTGGATTCTTATGCCCTCATTTCAATGAAATCCCTCTTATGTTTACGAGGATTGCGAAGAAATAATGCACTTCACATTTCGGGGCTTTAGTTCGAGTCGGCCATGCGTGATTTGAGAATACCTCGCGCACTTCCATAATGCCGTGGAACTCTTTGTAGCCTCTTTCTACAATACTGAGGTTCTCTGTTTCAGAAATGAAAGTTTGGATTAAGTAAAAGAACACAAACAAGAGCACCCGCCCCCCGCATTACGTAGTCGGTCGATGAAACTTCTTATGAAATTGCGCTGAAGAATCTTCTTTGTGCTCTCCATGGAGTGAGCACTATCCCACTGAAATGTTAAAGCTCAGAGGATAAAAGTTGTAATTTCATTTTCAGAGTATTGTTTTCGGTTCATCTGTATTCTACTTTGTTATGTGCACACGCACACAGAAATGGAGGAGGCTCGAACAAAGTCTGAGTGTTAATTCACTTCACAACGGTCCGTACCCTCCTCTCATGGCATACAAGACATCCCATGTTATTACCGCGATCGCGTTAAAGAGCTCGTTTCGCAGAAATTCCGGCGTCGGCGTCGTTGGTAGTAAGCCAAAAAGCATAAACTTGTCCGAGACCAAGAAAACGAGAAATATGCAAATAAAATAAATAATAAAAAAATTCCGGGTCTGAGTGAGGATCTAACCCAGGCCGTCTGCGTGGCAAGCAAGTGTTCTACCACTCACCCACGCGTCTGCTCAAATATACAGTGCAAATTACTTCCTCTGCTTGGAAATGCAGTGAAAATAACTTTCATGCTTTACAAACGCACGCGTCCTGTATACAGGCTTCAAAATACAACATGTAATATCACAGTAATATTGCGTGGTAAAAGCGTACATTGTCATTGGTCGTCAGAACATGTGATTATCATAACGACTTCGCGGTTTAAATCCAGCCACCCATTACAAGGGCTCATACGTTAATGCGCGTACTCCCTTAACACCACGTAGTGGGTGCATAGAAAGATCGAAAACATTTAACGCGTATAATTGCTCGCTCGTGGTTTGAAGCATGCTACCCGTTACACAGAATGCAGCCGTATGCGAAAGCTTCACTGACACAAGCCACTTTCAACTTCACCGATTACATTGTAGTAATCCACAATTTAAAGTGCTCGAGTAACATCACACAATAAAAAGGTATGCGCTGAATGATTGAAACACGCATAGGGACAGCATATCGCTATCGTGTTTAACTCTTAAACGCGAAGCTTAAAAAGTCCCCCAATTTTTCTATGCAAAAATATAAGAAACACATTGATTGTGAAAACACACCTTTGGTGAAAGCCAGCTACGAGCAAGCAGGTTGAAATCAAGTGCGATAGCCGGCTCCATTACTCTGAATAAATCAAAATTTCTAAAGTTATTACACATTTGCTTTGATGTACTGCCACATGTTTGATTAACTTTTGATAGCATCACAACTTCAAGTCCACGAAAACACACTATCGTCATGCGAAGGCATTCCTACATGTAGTAAAGTGCAGAAAGAGTAGCCCATGGAGACAGAGTGATAGAATTGAGAGGTCGGTATATAACAAAATCACTGCAGCGTTATCCTGATTTTAAAAAGCAACAAACACACAAAAAGGAGCCAAGTTAGTTCGTTTTTATGGTATCCCCAAGAAATAAATGTTTTTGAAGTATTTTTACTGACGTTTTATGCCTTTCAGATTTTTCTTCTCATGTATCCTGTTTTCTTTCCAGTGATACCTCCATCGGACCAGTATTTTGATGGTTGTCGACTGTTCAGCCTTCTTGTGATAAAGTATCCTTATAAAAAGGCTCCCTCCGGCAGGTTTCTTACGCATCACCAAGTTGTAATTTCAAGCTTCAGATGCTGCGGTGATGGGGAAAATGTTTTCGTGAGAACGAAAGTTTAAAAACGATGTTATAGTTTATTTCCCATGACCACCCTTTGCCTTCGACATCAAAAAATAAATGTATTGACGCAATGGAGTAATTTTTTACGATGTTCATATCACCGATATTTATCACAATAATTTAGATCAAAACTATTGGTTACATGGTGGTCATGAGGAAGATTATGAGTAAGGTTTACTTACTGTCTACTCGTTTCATTGGATTCTACAGAAATCACTACAGCGACACGTACTTTAATTATTTCTGTCACAACCGAGTGGATGTATACAAGTATAAAAAAGATTGCAGGAATAAATGCCGAACAACGCCTTTCTTCTTCTTTCTTTTGTTGAAAATGTAATGGTGTTTAGTAAGTTGCGAAGTATGGCTTTCAAGTGAGGCGGTGGTGACGACGTTCAAGTAGAAATAGCGTAGAAAAATCATATTGTTGTGCACGTAACTGTTCGTAACAGCCCATGGCAAGCTTTCTGTAACCGGCGCTAGTTTAGTTTTTCACAACTTTTCCAAAAGCCGCTATATAACCGGCGGCTCGCGCGAAACTTGTTAGTTGTTGCTCACTATGGTGTTGCCAGCGACAGACATTTTAATTGCGAAAAGAGTAATTTGTTGCAAATGAAACTCTAGCTCTTTGTTCAAGTCCGCCTGCCTCAAGAGCG